>JAAXOA010000307.1:0-26640 GCA_036561885.1 Salina celebensis
AGTCCATCGGTTGCAATTTTAAGGAGCACTTGATTGACTGCTAACGATCTTTTGCCATTATCGCTGCGTTGAAAATAAAGTAGCTAAATTTAATGTCACTTAGCACAATGTTTAGTTGTAGAGAAAACAAATATTTGTAATTCACTCACATATGAATTCAAAAGTCAAAAGTATAAGTTGAGTATTTACCAAGTTATACAATAGTAGCTACTTAAGTGTAAATGCGAAATGATCAATGTTTGTTTATATAATTATTGCACTTAGTTATTTGCGCCTCATGTAAACTGTAAGAAATCTATAATTGCTGTTTTCTATACATGTATATTAGTTTTTGTTACCAATACAAAATAACTACATCTTTTGATTATGATTGAATTTATTAAAGGAAACCTATTTTTAAAGCTATTTTCACCTTAAACTGTAAAATGTGGTGATGACTTAAGATTGTGCAATTCTTTGGTTGCTGTTTTATTAACTCATTTGTATGTTTGTTTGTTACCCTTGCTATAAAAATTGCTTTAAAATCACAATAATTTTTCCAAAATAATTGCAGGCAGAGTATTTACTTGCTCGTTGCCTTTATTGTTATTATTATTGCAAAAAGTAAAATAAACAAATTAAAAGTAAAATTCTTCGCAAAACGTCTTTTTGGTAGTTTAATTGTTTATAGTATATATCTTTGGTAGTGTTCTGAGTGCTTGTGTTGTTATTGCCTTTTCTCCAGCCTTTATACAAGTGAGACAAAATTTCGCTCGCTGTTTGGTAAAGGCCTTTTGCATTATTAAGCAAATTCCTCCCTGTGTAGATGAGAGCGACGACTGTAACTCATACAGAACATGAGCGCGTTATAGTCGTAATCGTCATCATCACCATGATCATGAGAAACATCATTTCTATTACTATACGCCAGCCTTGTTCCTGTCATGCCATGGATCATAAAATGCTCCTCTCTTTCACTCACCACCACCACTAGCGTTTCGTTTTGATAAAAAAGGAAGGCTCCTCTTTATTCAAGAAGGAGCTGCACATATAACCGTGATATATAAAATGCATTAAAACACAGCCTGCAGACTTTTGTGATAGTTATAAACACAAGGAATTGGAGTCTTAGACATGTACAGATCAGTTTCGCACTTATTATAACAGAAAACACACTCGTCTGGGGTAGAAATTGCGGTTATGGTAGTGCACATATATCTCGTCATATAACAAACATTTTACTTGGTTTCATGCATAAAAGCAAACAAAATTTACCTCTACCCAATACAACCATAGGAATTTGATTTGTTGCAGCTGAAGAGTACGCTTTCTGGCAGCCAGAGAAGAAAAAAAATATACAGCAGCTTTCTGTTTAAAATAATAGCGAATAAAAAAAGGCTGATTTAAACGAAGAAAGAATCGTGGGATTGGCTATAAGTCAGACGTTCGGCTCTGATAAATGTTCATGATGGCGGTGCGAGTTTGATTTGGTCATACTGCGGATAGAAAACCAGCCATAAGCTGAACAAGTCTCATTTTATATTTTGCCTTGTGGAAAAGAGGGTTGATCTTATAAACTGCATGTAACGAAAAAAGAGAAAATCCCAAACTTAGGGTCTACTGTGGCACAAAAGCCGCATCTGCTATGTTCATGTTGTTGCACTGATAAAATACTGCCAACAAAATAAGCGTTATAAACGCCATCACGATGATGACTTTGGTGGTTTCAATACATGTGATACGGCAAGATTAAAACCGCTGTGGAGAGGTAAAAAAATATATATTTGAAGGCGGGCTGGTTTTTTTTTGGTTTCGCTTTAAGGTTAGCACTGTGTTTTAAATTTTTGTTGTACAAAACTACGTGCATCCTTTTTTTGCGAGAATGATATTGAGGATAAAACCAAGCATGTGTGAAAAAGATCTTTTCAAGGCATCAGTTTTGTAATTTGTGTTCTAAGCTGCGCGGATGGAATTTTTGGGTTGAGCTGTGTTATTTTTTTGTACGCTCGTTTCTAATCGCTTTGCCAACGTAATGTTTGCTTTTCTATGTGTATACGGATGTTAGATAGCTCGCAAAAAAAACTTCGCTCTGGTACAAAATGTCGATGCGAACCAGATGCTTCTACATTTCTACTCGCCAGAACGTGTGGGAACTGATTCAAAAACCTTTTTTCATGTTGGTATGAAGTCATGAGAGGAAAAGAGAAAAAAAAACCACCTATGTAAATACAGAAACTGATGATTTATAGACAGTTCGATAATTCCTCGGCGGAAAAATATAATGAAACATCCAACGTTGTAAAAAGCAATTAATAAGCTACAAAAATGCAAACCCACTCAATCCTTAAAGAAGTTCCTGAGTTCAGTTGTCAGTCCAAGAGAAAATAATCTATATCAGCTTTAATTTTAGGTGAGCATTAATTTCTATTTGTTAATTTTCCCACAATTTCAAATTAGATTGGAAAAATTAAGCAAATGTGTTCATTTCAGTTTTTTAGTACTTCGTGAACCGTTTGTACACACACGCTTTTCATTCAGTCAACTAGCCGCATATACTACTGTATTAGCACCGTCGTCATTCCAAGATTTTTATGAAGGTGAAAACATAAAAAACGCTTAGCACGTGAATACACATAACATTAAAAAAACCTTTTGTATTTGAGTCGTCCCATACACTTAAACAAAAAAATGCATCAATATATAGTATATGCGTAGTTGAAGGAAGTATATGGATAAATATATGAAAAAAAGTCCTCCAATTACTATAACACAAAAATACACATACCCATTAAGTCGAGCCACATATGATGGGGGTAAGAAGTGAAAAGTGCACTTGCAGTATTGTACCCTATGTCTCGTCGCGCTGCGATTTTTAAAGATGCTTATTGCAGTTTAAAAAAAACCTTTTGTATTTGAGTCGTCACATACACTTAAACAAAAAAATGCATCAATATAATATAGTATATACGTAGTTGAAGGAAGTATATGGATAAATATATGAAAAAAAGTCCTCCAATTACTATAACACACAAATACACATACCCATTAATTCGAGCCACATATGATGGGGGTAAGAAGTGAAAAGTGCACTTGCAGTATTGTACCCTATGTCTCGTCGCGCTGCGATTTTTAAAGATGCTTATTGCAGTTTGCAGTGCATTTTACTGTCTGTTTTGTTTGAAGGCACAATGTATTTTACGATTTTTTGATGGTATAGTTTCTATCATTCCATAATCGTAAATGTGGTTGTTTAGTGTATACCTTACTACTTTTAACACTTTTGAAAAAGACAAGTAAAATGATTTTCGCAATCATTAAAGGAAACTGCGTTACACGCATTGTTAGAAGGGCTGTACCTCCAAATGAGAGTATAACTAACACAATAAAATTAATTAGCCATTATTCAGAGCTCGTCACTTGCTCCTCTATATAGCTTATGCACTTTTAGTAGACCGAATTAACAATCACACTAATATGTTTATGCTTGTATGTAGTTCAATCAAATGTGAAGTGGTAAAATAGTACTTATTCAGTCGTTTATTTGAATCTTAATGCTGAATATCCGTACACACTAGTTGCCCATCTAAAAAATACTAAGTCAAAAAGTGTCGATCGCTTTCACCTTATATATAAGCGTTAATGTTTCTGAATTATGTTATACAATGTACCAAAATGTATCCAACCTGATCTCCGTGAAATTTTTACGTTTATCACAAGTAGTTGCTTATGGTTGATGGTATTTATAGATCCCTTAAATCTTATTTGAGAAAAGGACTCCTTTAAATATTAACAAAGACGTGTGTGTGTACTAAAATCGCACTTTAAACTAAGAGATTACTTAGCCTGATAGGTATAATGTTATGTAAAGCCCTGTGAATTGTTATTTAAGGGAATCCTTGGTGGCTGCAAACAAATGAACACTAGTTGCCCATCTAAAAAATACTAAGTCAAAAAGTGTCGATCGCTTTCACCTTATATATAAGCGTTAATGTTTCTGAATTATGTTATACAATGTACCAAAATGTGTCCAACCTGATCTGCTACATGATCTCCGTGAAATTTTTACGTTTATCACAAGTAGTTGCTTCTGGTTGATGGTGTTTATAGATCCCTTAAATCTTATTTGAGAAAAGGACTCCTTTAAGTATTAACAAAGGCGTGTGTACTAAAATCTAAGTTTAAACTAAGAGAATGCTTAGCCTGATAGGTATAATGTTATGTAAAGCCCTGTGAATTGTTATTTAAGGGAATCCTTGGTGGCTGCAAACAAATGAAACAGTTTTTGATAGTGTCCTTTTTCTTGAATGTTCGATAATTTGATAAAAAGCTTATAAAACATTTATAACCATTTTCTGAAAGCATGTCGGGCGAATACAATGTTTCAACTTTTCAATGTGTTTTAGTGGGTTATCTTGAATGTTTCTACCGCGACGAATTTTTAACAATTTAGTATTCAAAGTGAATCAAATTGCAAAAAAGTACAATGTATTTATTTTGCGATTCCCATGATTTTGTCGCAGCAGGATGTCCTACACCCCTGGAAAGAACTTAATGTTTAACACGGTTCTTGTTCTTGGAAAAATCATGAAGGCCCAAAATTTGCCATGCTCTTCTCAACGAAACCATGAGGTCTGCTCTTGCGATCTTTTCGACTGCATTAGTTATTATGGTTTGATACTGGGAGGCCAATAATATATCGAAAGATTTATCAATTTCGAAAGACCAACTAAAGCGTTTTCTTCTAATCCCTTCAAATCAATAAAATTCCCTTAATGTTACGGAGACTACTTGACTTAAACGTGATACACAGAAAAGTATCGAAAGCGGTCAACGTGTTCTCCACAAGCGTTTTGTTGTTTTGTATTTGAGAACAAAACTGGAATATTACAGTATATATTGTCTATAACATTGGCATATTGCCACAAAGATTGCCATTTTTCACGAAATACATTCAAAAAATATCGCTTGTAAATTGCAATATCATGGCTGGTAAGGGCTCAGTTTCACAATACGCGGACGGACAAAAAACACCTCCACTTGAATTTTAGCTTAGAGGAAACCGTTATGGCTGTATCCTCATACCTTTTGTAAATTGAAGGTAGTAAATATGGTAATATTGGCAATATTCCTTAAAAGTTTCTGAAGCTAGAATATTTTACTACCTTTTTCAGATTCAACCTACCTTCTTAATCCCTGGACCGTGCTGGAACATAAAATGATTTAATATCGTGGAGAAATAAGCTTTTCACAAAGCCTTCTATTTTCAATAAAACGGTGAATCATTCCTTTTAAAAAGTCACTTTGTTGGACTGCCGTTTCCGTTACCTCAATTTTGCGGGGCATTTTCCATTAAACATTTTAGACGGATACAGAAAATTGAATTTTTGGGTGCTCCAAGGAACCAGCTGAGACAAACATAAAATATTTTCGTTCCGAACTATTATTACCAGTTTGGAGAGAAAATTGTGTAGTTGTATCAGAAAGAAAAATATTTTTTAACCCAACCATTTCGGTCATAAAATCAAACTACGAGGTTTTTTTACAGACGCAGAAAGTCAAATTCTTATTAAATCATGTAATAACGTTGTTCTCCCAAATTGCTTTTACTCCCTTTCTTTACGAAAATAGAGTGGCTTTTATTTTATTTAGAACAGCGATAAAGTCACCTCCCTCGGATTTGGGAGAAAATAGCAGCCAAAAGCTACATTAATAATCTTTCGTGTATTTTCCGGTTTTATGGACAGATTACTGAAATTTCTGTCAAATCTTGGGCATTCAAAAACTGTATATTTTTCAACGATTTTCTTTAAAAGTACGCATCTGCCGTTACGACTTGATTGATTTATTAGCGGTGTTCTTGGATTTTATTATTTTATGTTTCCAAAACATTATTCCTCTTTTACTTATTCAATTCGTGTCCTTAAAAGTCTCATAATACCCCTGAATCTTAATACTAGAAACAGTCGAAGTTTTCATGTTTTAGACATCTCCTTTGAAACATAGGACTTTTAAACAGTTATGTACACTTGGTACGTTTTTTTATGAACAGAAAGGAATAAATTCTTATTAAATGATAGAAAGAAATCTCCTGCATGCATCCAACCACTAGCCGAGTGTGTAATATTCATAATAATCTACTTCGCGATGGTGTTTTGCTAAGATATTAAAATGTTTCATCGCCTACTACAAAAGCGCTATATGAATCTGAAAACAACTCTACGATACGATGTATTTTCGGTTTCTGCTTAGTTAGTGTACAGCAAGGACTATTACTACCAAGACGATACAAACTCAACCATTTCCTGTGTCTTGATGTGGGTTTCCAGGAAACTCACTACATTTTGTGATAATAAAGGAAAATGAAAATAACGGACGCAATGGTCGAAATGTACGGGTGGGGAATATCTAAGTGGCTGAGAAATGAAAAAAGGACTTTATGATGTGAGCTTATATGTATATTATTTATTCTCTCTTATATACATCTCATACAAAGCTGAAACTAACGTAGGGGATTGTGAAAAGTCCATCATCCTCTATTCGCTCCCTATGAAGACTACACGAAGTTGGATGGAAGCAAAAGTTCCAAGTGTAATAACATCAAAAGAGAGAAAAAACAGTTTGTGCGGACGCCTGAATGCAGTACTTTGGTTATTACTTTGAGATTGAGAAAGCAACATTGGAGTATTTCATTGGCTCGTAAAAAGCCGACGTTGGGACGATAGGATCAAGGGAGAAAGCCACATGAGAATCCCCTGGGCTTTTCCCTCTGCATACTTTGACTACTTGGCAACGGTTTTTGGCGAATACAAGAAATCCGTCCGTGAGTAATGAAAAAAGAACTTTCTCCTTTAGAATTTAGTATGCATGAGAAAAGTCCTGGGCCACTTTTGCTACTGAATTTATATACATGACAAGGGAAAATGCGAAGTCGGTGGGGGGGCTACCATACAATACGACATGACTCGTAGATAAAAGTTTCCTCCAAATAATTGCTTTTACAGCTAGGGACTTAATTAATCGGCGTACTTACTTTCTAAGTCTTCAAGTAAAAATTAAAACGCTGAATTTCTTTTCTCAGCGAGTTTTCACTGCTGAAGGATTCAAATTAGTATAAATTGATTCTCCATAGAGGTATAAGGCAAAGTAACCTAACCTGCATTCTAATAGAAACCGATTTGGTTTGTTCATTTAAATACCATAACCCTTCCCATCATTTTGATAGGTGCAAACAAAATATGAACGCATTTCTAAGCAAGCATGCACACTTACTTAACTGAGTTGATCGTATATTTTTTCTTAAATTCAGTTTTCCAATCCAAATCCAGTTTTGGATTCAATGCCTTTCCCGAGCATTTGAGAGTAATGCGTTTCCTTAACGATAACAAAACTTAACAACAAACCAATGGATTTTCTGGATCATTCTTTCTTCGCTCACACTGCATTTAACAATCACTCAACATTATTCACTGTACACAAAAACATCCAACTATGCGGCACTGAACAAATGTAGCGAAACATTCACAGTAGAACTACATTAATAAATCCTAGTTGTAACCATACCGGGTTCCGGGAGCTACAAGCGAAAGGTGCGTTACATTACAATATCTGTTACGCAATGAACCAACTTCAATCTAATACATTACCAAACATTGTTCTGTGATGCCAATATATCTTCAATTCGAACCTAGTCTAGTCAAATATTAACAATTGGGCGGAAATACATGTATTTTCAATGTAAACGTGACCTGTTCCCACACAGCATTGTTTGACGTTACCATTAGAAAACGCCAAGAAATGAAAATACTCCTTTTGATTCTTGTCTTTATTCAAATATTATTTTTCATGGTTTGTAACATCGCCAGAGCTATGACACAAGAACAGTTTTCATGCATTTCTTTTGAAGATAAGTAAACTCAGACATCAAGTAGAATAGAGTACACAATTTCTTATGCCCCTTAAAACGGCTCGCTGTATTTACATGATCATGTGAACTTGGATCTATGGGAATGTTTCACACCTAGGTGTGTTAATTCTTTTTCAAGAAAAAAAGTTGGAGTTACTTGGGATATCTCATGCCTTCAACAAATTTTCCCTTTCGTCTTTAATGTAAATATTATTAGGTTTACTTGTCTAAGCGTTAATATCCGCATCAAGAAGCATAAGCATATGGATGTAAACTAAGAAGCGACTTGCTGCATAAACTTCCCGATTCGAAGCAACGATCCCAACTAAAGACTTTGCAGTATTTCCCCCAAATTCACGGCTTTCCGAGACATTTGTCCATTCACAACTGTGCTTGACAATATGAATACCTTTTATCTCAAACGCGTATGAAACAAGCACGCACTATTTTTTTTTGTATTGTTGCATCTAAAATAGATTCGAATTTCTTAACTGCTCCGGAAGCCTTTCCAATCTGTATCATATAGAATATATGTATGTAATATAAACTCGCTAAGTAAAGTGAAGTGTACAAGTGCACAGGTTACTTAATAAAACATTTTATATAAAGGAATGATGAATAAAATCAATGTATGCATTATAGGTTGTGAGTTATCAATTGTTGAATGTGGCCATTTCTAGTTGGGACACTCGGTAAACCAAACGCTACCATGAATGAATAGTTACCATATTATTAATTGTTTCCGTCTAAAACATCTACGGAGAAAGGCGCATTCTTTTGGACGTCCGTGTTACTTCAAGAGATGGTTTGCAATATTTTGTTTCTGCTTACTGGCGCTACCTCACCTATGAGTTCTCGTGTCGAGAAATTGTGCGTACGCGTATTTTATACTTCTTTTCTGTAACTACGTAAAAAGATCATTCTGTTCCCTACATGAACTGTTACAAAAGATTACGTGTTAGGGTTGATTAATTTTCTGTTTGAGAATTTACTGTCGAGGACCGAGGAATCCCCATGAAGACCCAGACTGTGCGATTTGCAACATTGCGAAAACAAATGACATCTTTGAGAATTGCACTGTACCTTTTGCTTCAACATGAATTTCTGTTGTCATAACAGATCCACTTTCCTCATTTGGCGAGATGAAGTTATCGATTCACCATAGGTTGTGCTCAGTGTCCCAACGCTCATCTCGTGCGTAAAACGATTAGCAAAATATTAACTAGATAAATTCACACATTATTGCTTTTGCACAAACTTTTATGGTCACATCAACTATTAAAAATACACGTATTTTGTATTTATGATATTATAAAACTTTCTTATAATGGCCTGTAAATTAAATGCCTGATTATTCTAATTCAGTTAAAACTCCCTTTTCACAGAAGAATGATGTGTTCGCTCGTTATTGTTCAACACGTGATCTCACTACTGCGATATCGTCATTTAGTCGGTATTTTTGCTTTGTAGATGTTGTTTTAATCATTATTTATATCATTGCTTAATTCCTTGGCCTTGTCAGCAAAGCTTGCATCCTTTATATTCTATTGTTCTTTATAACAAGTGTTGAAATATAATCTATAGCTCCTTATACAAGACGGAGTTCAATTGAGAAATGCAAGTCGCCAGTTTAAACCATTTGAAATACTGCCCGTGAATGTAATTCCTAATGTTATGTAATATACATCATTGCAAATTCCATCTGTCATTGACATGAGTATTTTTAGGATCAAAGAATCCATCCAATATGTATTTAAACTATGGTGCTTAAAATGTGAAGTTTAATCATTATTTTTTGTATTCATCAACCAATACTGCAAAACTACTAGTACACCACAGTTTAAGGTTTACTTTCCGTTTCTGTTGAGAATCATGCATGGAGTTGCCAGTATACAACAGGAGTCACAGTATGCTTCTACCACGATACGATTTATAAAATCTTTTGCGGGATTATAACAATGCGGATGACAAAGTCAAATGACCGAAGTAGCGCTGCACCTCGTACATCGCCGTTATTCCCAGATGTACTCAGCCCTCAACACACGTTAGGTTTAAAGCTCAAAGGAACAGTTAGAACTTTGACCCGCCTCACAGGCTTTTTAAAAATGCATAAAAACTATCCCATCTTGGGGTTCACAACAAGTGCTTTCCAACGATGGAGTTTCTTTCTTAGAGTTCTAAGTATACGTGTGCCAAATTTTGTCTAAATCGGTAAAAAAAAACGTCTCGTCGATGTAAGACAGACAGACAAACTCATCGATGTCATAACTTGCTTAACGAAGTTAAACTGAGCAATAAACATTTAGATTTTAAGTCAAGCAATTAAGCCCAAAATCTTAATATCATTGAATCAATGAATGCAGATTGAATTAGTCATTAGTCCGTACTCATTTGGCTCATTGTATTCCAGTTTCCATATGTACATTTGCCAGATTAGATAGCAAAATAATTTTTCAGGTATTGAGGAATTCATTGCATGAAAAGAAAAGTCTCGTTAGTGAACAAAGTGTAAGCAGAAATGAAATACGCGAGGTTGCTCGATGTTCTTCTCATTTCTCAACTTGTCTAGTTCTACTACCTTCACTGTTGCCTAGACCAACATACTGTCCTGTTAGCACCCATAGCAAGAAGGGAGGGTGAAGCATCCCGATCCGAGTACGCTCGTATGTCGTAAATGTCATAAGACCAGAAATTTATCGCTTGATCCATGTTTCGTTGATGACTCGGTAGCCAATACCCTGACAGCATTCCTGAAGCCATCATGAAAAACCGTGTTCATGAATAGGGAAAACTTTCTTTATGTTTCCGAAAACTTTGGATTGGACAACTGGGGGCTACATTGTTGTAAAATTCACTGTTCCTATAAATCCGATGCCCTTTACATCTCGTATTCATATTCGCTATAACAATGGAATTCGTGATAGTTTCTTTCGTTGTGCTTTTAGATAGATCATTCACATAATCATTCCTCGTGCTTTTTCATATAAATCAGACCGAAATTCAAAATGCTCATATAAAAAAATCCACGAAGTCCACGATCTATAAAACCCTAATATTTATTCAAGTGTACTCTGGTTTGGTATGTGGCGAGGTGCTGAAATCCTCAGGCCTAATAACTTTCGTAGTCGTTGTTCCTCAATCTTCTCAATTGTATGTACTCCAGTGCTCCTCAACTCCTCAAATCCACATGTAAAAATACTGCATAAAACAACCACTTGAGCAAACAAATAAAAAGTTTATTTCCAACAGAATATTGGAAATACAATATTTTTCACATTACGAGTGAAGTTTTCACTTTTATAGTATTTTCTTTGCTGTAGGATACATTACACAAGACATTTGCCCTTCCGTGACAATAAAAAGTTCACATATTTGTTTCATCGCAATTTTACCGGAAAACGTAAAAATGAAGGGTTTTAGCAAATTTTCCGGTTCGTGCCTAGTTTGTTATTGTTACGTTTTTCAGTGCCAATATCTCAGTTTTGAATTGGAATACAACAACATAATAAAACCGGTTACGTAAGATCTCAAATGTGAGGAATGTAACGCATATTGAATAGTTTTTACACGACCATACACTCAAGTTGGGGGAAAACACCAAGATAAATTGTGGGTAGCTTTGGGTAGGACTACTGGGAAATGACACATTATTGGAATGCGCACGCCAGAAGATTAAAGAAGTTATAACCGTATGAAAGTGCTTTAGAAACGACAAAGGGATGCTGCTACATTTCTAATAAAACAACATAAATGGCTATTAAACCGAAGACACCGAAGGGNAATAAAACAACATAAATGGCTATTAAACCGAAGACACCGAAGGGCTTTCTTCAGATGCAGTAGCAATAGGGATCAGCCATTATGACAAACTTGCGAGTAAAAAAGACAGTAATGTTCTCATTTTTTTTGTCACACATCACAGTAGCAAAATCATTAAATACAAACAACACATGTTATAGTAATTTTCAGCATCTTTATTGTTATTTTTTTATCGCTACAACCATTCTCGTAACTTCTGCTCAATTTCGATTTAAGTATTCTTGAAAAAACGCAACTCAGGGCTGGTTTGTTGAAATGCCTAAATATTTTCGGTATAACGTAACGTTTAATGCGAACTATTTAGGATTAATGTTGTACTATAAGAATCTAATGGGATTCTTTTCGAAACATTTTATAGCTCGCTCAATTGCTATTTTTCTGTTTTATTTCAGACTAATTTCGTGCGAGCACGTTTATGAGAATAATTCTATGGGTTGAACAAGTGCGTCAACTAGAAAAAAAACAATTGAGGATTAAAGATTTAGAAAAAAAGACTAGAAAAAAAAGTTTGGGGTAAAGTGAAGCATAATATCGGATATATCTTGCAGTTCCATGTTCCACATCAGAGGCTTTGTTGCCCATAGGACTACTTTGATGTTCATACGTAATAGAGGATGTACAACGAAGTAATTATAGATGCAATGAATAATATATTTGCTTGAAAGAGTTACATGTTAAACCAATCAATTTACTACATCAAACTTGTCTATCAAACCTGAAGTAGACACTTCTAACTTCTAGGCGTTACGTTTAGAAGGAGTTAATTGAGGTTTTGTTAGGTTCATTGGTTGCGGTTTACGCAAGTTCAAACAGATTAATCTTATGTAAGACAACAAATTGATATGAGAGAAAGTCAATGGCATAGTCTAGGTAGGTTTTATACAAATACACTATAGCGATATAAAGGTTTTATCCTTTGCTAAACAATATTTTCCGTTTCCAAAATACATACTAAAATTTAGACACTGTAGTGGGTTGTAAGAAAAGATATAGAGGCAAACTGTTATTTGACCGTGATTTATGTAAAAAAATTGCTTGATTTTGTAAGAATTCAAAAACGTCAGGCCGTAAGAATTGCATGATATGTTTGATTTGATGCTAAATGTTCTTTTCGTTTGTGAACTATTAACTAGACAAGAATTAGAATTACTATATTCAGACTCTTGGCCACATTTTTGGTCCCACTTAGTGGTGGAATTATATGAAATATAAAATACGGAAGAAGACGATTAAATTAAATTAAAAATGTGCGACAAAAGAGGGCAAGCTTGAAGATAATGGATGTGTTTTTTAAAGCGTATTCTGTCATTATCAACACAAAATGTGAAATGAAAAAAAAAACATGTAGAACTCCTACATTTTTTTTGAAAAATTTCTGATAAGACTGAGGGAAAGCCCTTACGAAAAACAAGGGTTTTGTGATGCAAGAGAGAATTCCAGAATATAAAACAAAAAGATGAATTCAAATTAAATACTTACCTTGATTTGATATGTTATCGTGAGGCGTTGCTAAGGGCTGGCGTTAGTTCTACGGAAATAGCCATTACAATTTTAATACTGCTTTAGTCTATCGTTTTTACTAAAATCAGACCCGTTTTAACTGTTGCAATATTTTTGCTTTCACTCGCTCAGAGCAAGGGATAAAATTACAAATAGTTTTTTGATATTACACTTTAGTCTCACAGCACCAGAAATAATAGTCAAATAACAATACAATTTGATCGCTCATTTTACTGTTGGAATCTGCAACTGAACAAAGAATGAAGGACGAACATTTACTGTACAGACACTTTAAATAGTTCATAACGTTGCCACCATTTTCTCAAGTGTAACCAATCCGAAAATATATCACATCAAGTTTTACTATCTTCCGCAATTTTCGAGGTCTGTTAGACGCATACGGTAACGGGTTAGGGATGAAGATGAGTACCCTTGTTATCATGTTCCGCCAATTTTTCTCTTACTCATCTTTTCTTCCTTAATGCTCAAGAAAATCAATGAAGTGGCACATTTAGGCAAATTTAGAAACATGTGGTGGTCTGTCTGTCCATTAATTTCTTCGTAGTCATTTTTGAATTGGAACAATGCAGCTATATGTATGAATTTTATGTGCAAACTGTGCCTAAATTTGTAATTACATGGCAATGTTCAAAATAAATTATTTCGGGATGATATGTTGATCAAAAGCGTAAATTAAAAATTTCATTTACATTGAATTTCATAAAGGGATTTAGCTACTTTTATCTTTTCTTGGGCTTCAGAAATATTGGTGTACTTTGTTTTACTCATAGCACAGAAGTTTCCTCAGTAGAAAAATCCCGAAGATGACATGAGTAAATCTATTACAGTTACATCCGTGCGTTAGAGTAGAAGATGCTAATAACAAGGGAACATAACATGGAAGTGAATGCCTCAAGAAAGGGCTGTTAAAAACTTGTAAGCAGAAGAATTTTTTCGAGAAATGGTAGCCGATTTGTAGGGTGAACTCGTTTGCCACATTTATAGAAACACAAAGCTACAACACTACCCTCCCTCTCGTATTAGGATTGGAAGGCATGTCGTAAAAAAACTCAGTTGCAATCCTTTTCACATTTTAAAAAGAAAGTACTCAATATCGTAACTTTTTCCAAACTCCACCTCTCACGGGAAAACGAGTTTTTGGACTCCACATAAGCAATATAAAGTGCAAAACAATTCTCCGTTCAAAGATCACAAAAAAGTTTTTAATGAATGCTGCAATGAAAAACATACAAGCATAGATCGAAAATGAGAGAAAACTCAGATATTTAGAAACATTTTAGCAATGCATGGTAATTGGTAATGTTCCCTGACACTCAGGTCAGGTCAACTGCTTAATTGAAGCTTGAACCGATTAATTTCAGTTTGTCCCACCGATTCGGTACACATTACATGACTGTATGTAGTGGATGATTAATGATATATAATGGAAATATTTTTAGTTTAGTTATCCGAGTGCAAATGTGCCATCAATTGAATATAGTAGGCAAGCTTATTCAACTCTAAAGCGATTTATGCAGCAATTATGAAAATTGTAGCGATTTTCAAAACACTTATTTCCGAGCAGAATAAAAACGGTTCTGAAATATTCTGTGGAAATCTACAATTGGTGTAATGATTTCTGGATAGTCAACGGCATCTACAACATGTATAGTTTTCAACCCTTTGAAATCCCGAAAAAGTCAAACCATTTCACATTCTACATACAACTTTTTCTCGTAAAAATGTAATTTGTACATGTCATATTTTACGAACAGTAAAAACTGATACAAGTTTTCAAATTATGCTTTTATAGCAATTTAATATCCATGTCTGATGAGGGGCACCAAAAAAACGATTCCTTCGCATCTCTGAATACTGTGATTGGACGTAAACTAGTATGTTGCATCTCTGTACATAGATTCTTGTGTGCAAGTTCTGGTTTCAAATTTACTGAAATTATGATAAACATTTTTAAGTTCCCTTAGTCGAGAAGAAATTGTATGTTTAACAACCATGTACTTACACGCTTTCGACCATTAATCTTTTTTTACTGCGATTTTATTATTTTTCAAACTACTAAGTAACGAACAGATGAATTTTATGATGTTTCTCGAATTGCCATTACACCACATTTTTTTTTCTTCCACTCCAATTCCTGTTTGAAGGATCCGTCACGTGTCTTTTGCGTCTGTAAAAAGTGGTACTTTTTTCTCTTCTCTAAAGATCTGTGAAACTGAAATGTATTTTTATGAGAGAAATGGTCGATGTAGAAAATATTATGACCACATAAAAGCCGCATGATGACATGGTTTGACTTTTTACTGGTTGCAGATTTCTCCATGGTCCAATGCAAAACCGAGACAAAGTTTCATTTTCAAGACTTCTTAATTGGCATCCGCGGGAGGTTCACAGCTATGCGTTATGCAATGAATACTAGTAATTGAAGTTGAAAGTCACGCCTTTCTACAGAAACCTTGTTTAAGGAAACAATGTATGTTCATGTTCATAGTTTTTATTTGAAAGTGTTTACATTCTGTAAATTTGAACATTGCGAAAATGGTTTTAAAATGTATAGTATTTATAGAAAAACTAACTTTTTCAGCGAAATTCTTGTATTTTATCATTTGGTATCTTATACCTAAATTTCACGGTTTTTGCTTCGTTATTAACGGAACAGTTAGAGATCGGGTTTGAAAAATATAAATACATGTTTCAGGATAGTTGCCAATAGCTAGAAATGGTGATCTGTGGGATTCGCTTATTCAAGTTTCGGGTTAGTTTGTAGGCAGTCAATTGTCAAGGTAATCGAATAGAATATATATATTGCAGGGGGTGGGGGTTTAGATAGTTTATTATCCCTGGCCTAAAATATGTTTGCCATAATGCAGATTTTCAGTTGGCGATTTCTGTCAATCTTGTGCCGTGATAAATTTGTCTGTTCAATAAGCAATAAATACTATGGAAAACATCTTATTGAACAACCAGTCTTCAATTGGCTAATTGTTTCTTCTACAAAACTTTTACATTGAAGAATGCGTAAATTGATTTTGGCTTTTCTCTTACTATAATGATGCAAACTTGGCTGGGTAGAATGGTCGGTTAGCTGCCCGTGTGGCCTTTTATAAAAAGCACGAGCGCGTGGTCGACTGAACGTTTTACAAAAGGAAAGAAAATGGAAAGAACACGAATCATATTGTAGTTCTAAAAATGTAATTTAGCTGTAAATTACAGAAATTGTCATATTTATTATGACAATAAAACGGTATGGAAGTAAAGGCGCAAACAATTGTCTCGGAAATAAAGAAAGGGGGACGTTTATGTGGTTTTAAGCTTTTGCATTACGGCAGTTTTAACTCGGAAGGGTTGTGAGAGATGCTTCCTTCCTAGAATCGGACGTTTTGTCGGAGCGCATAGGCTTTAATAACTCATCTTCATCTTTTTTAGTATGCGCATAACGTGCACTACTGTCATGTGCGTCTACCCGGTTGGTGTTGGTGACAAAACTAACTCAAAGCTTGACCTACTACATAACGTGGCAATTTAGTACTGTAATTTAGATGAGTGAAAGTAAGTCTTGTTCATTATCTTTCAGCTCAATTCACCTTTAAAATTCTGTGACTTACCATAATGAAGACAAATTAACGAATTTTACCACAACAAGAAGCTAAAAGCCCATCGTTATAAGCTTGTTTGCATGTACATATTACGTACTTATATGGTTTGGTATATGGTTTTTAAAGTTTACTTTGTTTAAATGCACGGATTTAATTTGTAAAGCACTGAAAAGCAAAGGTAGATGGGGAATATTCCTGTTTTCCTATAGTTCACCACGGAGACAGAAATAGATGCAACAATTGTATGTAGTATGTACCAATTACAACAACATTTTTATAAGTAACTAAATAAATTTTAAAAATGGACACTCCGTTACGCGCATTTTTTGATATCAACCTTTTAAAGTTTCAGAAATTCAATTCCATTTTGCACTAGTTAGAAAAAAAGAATATTCTTAAGCACAACAGTCATTGTATTGCATCGCCAAAACGTAAAGCTAGTGAACAAAAACTAAAAACATATTCGCTATGCTATTGCGCATGCATTTTTTTTGTTCCTATATTTCCGTGTTTTCTGCAGTAATTTTTAATTTCCCCCCAGGTTTGAAGTTACAACACTCCTTGGGATTTCAACTTTGTAAAACACGATTCAAATAAATCTGCATACATCGTATACATACTTCCATATACTAACAATGGTACTAAATCAGATGTGGTGGAAAAAGCACGTGCTAATTAGCTAATTTATATGCAAAACACAGATAAAACGTTTTCTTAAACGCATGAAAAGTAAAATGATATTCTAAATTGCTAAATAAATGGTACCATTCAACGAATTGTTCCTGTGTCTTATATGGAGGTGATTGACAACTCAAATGCTAACGTGCACTTGGCTCTTTCCGCCAGGTAGAATCAGGTCAAAAAAGTGATTACACGAAACATGGTTTCACAAGTTTCGTGGAAAAAATGGCAATGACACGCCAACGAAAAGTGTAAATTCAAAAGCTTTTTAAAACTTAAACAGGGAACGTAAATTCCACCACGTACGGATTTCTTGAATCCCTTTAGGGTTTAGTTATGACTCGTCGTGATGTCTCTCCCACAACCTGTTTCAGTTCCTCCTTGGATGCATAATATGCAACAGGCCAAAGAGTAATTACTCAGTTTCATTTTGGCAACCTTGTGGTTCACTCCAATCTTTCTTTCATAAGGATTAAACATGAAGTTTACAACGGTAAGTTGACATTTTCTGGAAACTGCAATATCATTTAAGCGCTTCGATTAATCAGATTTTTCGGGAATTTTAACAGAAACTCCGACCATTGATTGCGTGTGCGCTGTTAGTGTCTTACCTAAGCTTGTCAGAAGCGAAGAAAAACTCGCGACGGACATCAGAAGATGGAGGAGATATTAAAGTGTGTAAATTGAAATATTCTACATTTTTCTTATGAATTCATGAACATTCAATGTAGCTACAATACATTATGGTTTCAATAGCCGGATCGAGGATCTTCAAACGATAGACAGCAACTTTTTGAAGGACTTGACGATCCTGAGAGCAGCGCTCAAGGTATCAGCCCCGCCACTGTGAACCCATACAACATTGATTGCGTGTGCGCTGTTAGTGTCTTACCTAAGCTTGTCAGAAGCGAAGAAAAACTCGCGACGGACATCAGAAGATGGCGGAGATATTAAAGTGTGTAAATTGAAATATTCTACATTTTTCTTAAGAATTCATGAACATCCAATGAAGTTGTAATACATTTTGGTTTCAATAGCCGGATCGAGGATCTTCAAACGATAGACAGCAACTTTTTGAAGGACTTGACGATCCTGAGAGCAGCGCTCAAGGTATCAGCCCCGCCACTGTGAACCCATACAACGCCCAGCTCCTGTTGCAAAACCAAGCAGGTCTTTACAACAATCCTGCGCTTCTTGGTGGCGGTGCTGGTAACGTAAATCCAGGTTTAGGCTCAGGTAATTTTGCAAATTTGGGCGGAGGGCTGTTCTCCAACAATCCTTACCGATTCCCTTTTGCAGGTCAGGGACTTAACGGAAACAGTTTTGTAAATGCAGCTGTTGGTGGTTTAAACGCGTATCAAAATCCCCTTTTGTATGGAGGAGCTAACATTCCAGGAATAGGTTCTCCTGATATTTTTAGCCAGAGTGCGGCTGCTGCTCAACTCTACAATAATCCTTACCTTGGAGCGTCTGCTCTTGGAGGAGCTGGTATTTCATCAGGAATCAATCCGTTATTGCTCCGAGGTCAAACTAACTTACAGTATCCGATTGTAGGAGGAAATCCTTACTTAGCAGCACAATCTCTGTTGAGCCCGTACTCTAGTTATAACCAATTGAACCCGTACAATAACTTTCCATTTGCGTCTAGATTTGGTATTGGAGTTGGTAGAAGCAGTGTTGGAAACCGACAAACTTCAAGTTCCAACAATAACAATGACGAGTAGTTTTAATGAGCATTAGTATAGTATGACACATAAAGATAAGGGTAGCATTGCATTTTGGCAGTCAGCTCTAATATCAACTGGCAACTATTTTGCAAGTGTGCATTTTTAGCACTGCTTCGCGTAGTGTGCTTTATATAATACAAACTTTCCGTCTTTATTTTGTAATTTTCTATAATTTTATTATTATTAAATATTAAACTGAATAAACAAATGACTCATATTTCATAAGAATGTCATTTTCTTTTCTTTTTAAGTAGGTTTGAGTTTTATATGGTGTGAAAGTTGCAGCGACTGTTAAAGTCTGTAAAGGTTGTAATAATTTAATTAAAATGACTTTGCCATCAGCTTCCAAATTATGGCACATCATACCTAATTTGATATGACCTGAGCGTGATTCACACTTTCGAAGTACTCACCATCTTGCTTACGTGAGTGACAATCTTCATGCCATAGAAGTACATCTAGGTTTGCAGGAGGGTAGGTAAGATACAAACACTCACCAGTTCAATTCCACTACAGTTGACAGTTTGCAACGATCTGCTTTACTTCGTTCATAGGGAATGTGTACTTAATGCGAGAATGTCAAGAGGCTTCTTCTCTTTTGCAATTTGTATTTAAGCAACTAAATCTTCCACGACTAAAAAAGCCGTCCAGCTACGATATCCAGAAGAAAGCAGATCTGTAACAATTCACGGCATTTTTAATAATATATGAGGAAACGGGCTAGGGTGTAGGGCTAATCCGTAATCAAAATATAAATTGAAACAGATTGGGATATCTTCACACGACAAAAATCGGAAGTATGGATACAATGACAGTTGATTTCCTATGAATTGAACTGCTACACATTTTATGCATAATTTTAGACATTGTAAAAATGAAACAATAAAAATCCCCCTAAAGGGAGGTAATCGCAAAGCCAATTAATTATATAGGGCACTACTCTGTGTCATTTTGATAGCTGCACAACATCCAGTAAAAGTGCCAAAGTATGTAACCACATGGGAGCAGGCACATGGCATAATTTTCAATCAATACAATGAATCAATTTGCTCAATTGTGTAGTCTTGTCAGACTACTAAATTCTGTTAGAATCGATATGTAGGAGAAGCCGTTAATCAACACTTATGAATAACAAATTCCAATCATTTGAATAATCCTACTTGATGCACATCCGATATAACAAACAACAGAACGAACGGATTAGCATTGATAAAAATAACTTTTGGAGGATATGGGGGTACTCCCGTACTGGTTACATCTAACTTCCTTCTGTCACATTTAAAAACGCGCCTTCAAAATTGTGAAGATTATATGTATTTGTTTAAAAAATCAAACAACACCGTGCATCGAAAGTTGTCTCACCACTTTTGTCAGTTACTCTTTTGTGAGCGTCACATTTATCAGTTACGTAACCATATTGGAGGATAGCACTTGATGGTTTGTACCTGTACATGCGTAAATAATGAGTTTTTATTGTGTACATTTTTTGATGCGCCACTTCTTCCTACTATTTAAAAAAAATGCATAGGTCAGCTAGAAGATTGCATTCATTTCCTGAAAGCCTTGTTCGTTTAAAGCAGTTCTTCATTACCTGACGTAAAAAGTAATAATAAGTCATATCTAGTTTACCGCTGAGGAACCCAAAATGCTGAATGAGATGGTCATTATGTATTTGACTTTTGCATCGTTATCATCACGTATCAATACTTTTTTTTCGAAAGTGTTGTTGTTATCAGAAAACAAAATAGCCCGTGTAAACGTAAAAATATCTTGTATGAATCATCTTGGTTTTTGCACGCACCTAGGCCAATCAGTTTTTCAGTTTCATTTGCAATTATTTTGTGTCACACAATTTAAAATGAGTTTGTTTTGAAATGGCAATTTTTGAAACAGAAGTGGAAGTTTTAAAGATTATTCAATGTAGAAAAACTGTTTGTTGTTGCCGCGTCCAGTGATTAGTTAGCTGTGAGATGGCTAGCTTGGTAGAGAAAATGGCTAGTGCGGCGAGTGCTGCGACTAGTGCGAGGCTCGCGACACCGAGTATATTTACGCGAACCATTATGCTTGGAATTGTTGGAAGTTTAACGGGTTATCTTGCCTCCTGGGAAAATGCTGACATGCTCCGTGACACATACATGGACAAGAATAGAGACTATGGAGAAACGTTTGATTTCATTATAGGTAAATTGAAAATCAATCATGCATGATTTTGGAAGATTTTCTAAGTACATATCAATTGTCTCATTATGTTAAGTTGGAGGAGGAACTGCTGGAGGCATTGTTGCGAATCGGCTCTCAGAGAAATACAAGGTAGTTACATAAGTGTAAATGTTGTTTATGTTCTGACGATCCAGCTTAAACAAACAGTATTTATCATGGTTTGTAGGTTCTGTTACTGGAAGCTGGAGGACAGCCTCATCCATTTCAGTCTATTCCTCTCTTATCGAACTACCTGCTGAATTACGCGGAATTAGATTGGAGACATGTCACTATGCCTCAGAAACAAGCTTTTAAAGGATCCGTGCAATCGGTGAGTTTATTTGTATGTGTGTGCATGAAAATTTTACGTGAATGGTTTAAATCACATAGATTAATCCGTCAATTCATTTTATCAATGTTTTAAGAGGGCAAGCATTTCACAAGGACGAGGTCTTGGTGGCACTACCAATCTTGACTATATGATGTATCTTAGAGGTGGGTCAGCTTTTAATCTAGTTTTTTAAACCAGAATTAATGTAATCGTTTGTGCTCATCTGTAGGTCATCCAAAGGATTTCGACAACTGGGCGGAAACAGTGGATGATCCAAGCTGGTCGTATAAATCAGTGTCTGAATACTTCAAGCTATTTGAAAATTACGATGGACCCTGGTCCCCAGGTTTGTATATCGGATATTAAATATTTTTGTATAATTTTGCATAATAGCTTTAGTGTTTGTGTTACCCTATACTATTATCATATTTTCCGTTACTTGATTATAGAGAATCATGGTACCTCTGGAGAGGTAAGGATTCGTCCTCCTTCCTTCACTGGACTAGGCGAGCATTTCTGTCAAGCTGCAGAAAGCAACGGTTATAAGCGAACAGATCTCAACAGTTTATATTCAGAAGGTTTGCAATCAATTCAGACATTAAATTATATGTATTAAAATATTTCTGAAAATAAGATTTTTGATTAAATTAATCAACAGGTTGCGACATCATTAACTATCCAACCAAAAAGGGATATCGAGATGGTGTTTACAATTCATTTTTGAAGCCCATTAAAGAAAGACGGAATTTAGCTGTGTACAAGTACGCCCATGTTAACAAGGTTTGTAACTTATATATTCAAGCATCCCGCTTTTACAATGTTGTAGGTATTTCAATTAAGTGTTTAATTATGGCAGATTTTGATAAGAGGTGAAAACAACACAGCCTATGCTGTTGAGTATGATCGGCATGGAAAGTCCCGCATTGCCTACGCGAAGAAAGAAGTTATACTCTCTGCTGGTGCCGTGCAAACCCCGAAATTGCTAATGCTTTCTGGAATTGGACCAAAAGCTGACTTGGACTCAGTTGGAATTCCAGTGAAGGCTGACTTGCGAGTTGGACAGGGACTCCAAGATCATTTATCAGTATTCTTAGGCCCGTTCTTTGTCGAGCGAGGAAGATCTCTTGACATCGACAGGGATATTGGCACAGGATCCGTCCTTTCATTAGCAAAAGACGGAGGTCCTCTTACCACTACTGGGTTCCAAGCTGCGGCTGTAGTTAGCTCAGGTCTTGAGAAGCTTCATGGTGGAAGAAATTGGCCAGATTTACAGCTTACTATGTATGGCCTATCCCACCACATTTCCGCCGAAGAAGATTTTAGTCATGCGTACAAACTCAAGAAGGACCTTCTCAAGTCATACTTCGAGCATTCCAAAGGTTTAGACTCTTTCTCAATTGTTGTAACTGGTGGTCGCCCGAAAAGTACAGGAACTGTGAAACTTCTCAATCGAAATCCATACGCACCGCTAATTATAAATCCAAATTACTTAGACAAAATATACGATGTGGTTGTGATGGTAGACGGAGTCAAGAAAGCACTCCGTATCGTGGAGAACTCAACAGTGTTTTTTGAAGACCTTCACACTCGATTTACACGGCAAGTGTTGCCCGGATGTGAAACATACAGGTTCAGAAGCGACGCCTACTTTGAGTGTTATGTAAGAACAATGTCAGTGTCCATGGGTAATGTTGCTGGTACTGCAGCTATGGGTCAAGTTGTCAATAACAAGCTACAAGTCAAAGGAATTAGAAGTTTGAGAGTGATCGATGCTTCGGTAATGCCTTCCATTGTGACAACCAGTACTGGAGCTGCTGTTATGATGATTGGGGAAAAGGGAGCGGACATGCTACTAACAGAATGGGAACACACAGACAGTGAAGCTGGAGCGGTGAATGTCAAACATGTTACGCCAAAGCCTACAGTCTCTCAGGGAGATGCATCAAAAAGTTTAATAGACAGTTTGAAAAGTATTACTTCTGAGAAAAGACCATCAACCCAGTTTAGTATAAATGACTTACAAAAGTTGACGAAAAGTGTGGGAGGTTTGGCTACTATTTTAGATCCCTTAACTGCAGCAGCGAGCAATGTTTACGCAGGAAGTTTTGATCTTCCAAAGGGTGATTCCAAGAGGAATGTCACGTCACCTCTGAAATCATTAGCGGCAATAGCTCCTAGACTAAAAAGCCAATTTGGGGGGCTGTATCAGAACCTGTTCGAGTCTGATAGTAGCACCGAAAAATCTAAATCAGGAGGAAAAGGAAACAGTAATTCTCTTAGTTTAGCCAATTTGAAGTTGCCAATTCTTGGAACACGCGGCAGTGCATCGAAGGGCGAAGATCCTTTGAAGTTGATATCATTGTTGCAAAACAGCATGAAAGAATTGAAAAATGTTACGGCTATGACATCAGCTCTTGGGGAATCTCTGAAAGCAATTGACGGAAAAGGCAAAGATGATGATATGACACTCGATGATATTTTTGGAATAGTAGATGGCGAGCAAGAAGAGCTTATAGACTTTGAAGCTGAACTTGCAGATCTTTTGAAGGGAAAAATACCTCCAAAACCGACGGCAAAAACAACACAAAAACCAAAAACGGCTAAAACAGTGAAGCCCAGCTCATCCAAGCCTACGACAAAGAAACCCACAACAACGACCCTGAAAACAACAACAACAACATCAACTGCCAAATCAACTACGGTCACAACGACCAAAAGTCCATTCATTGACTATTCCTACGAGGTGCTCCCTGTACCACTCACTCCATCGAAAGAGGTATCGTCACAAAAGTACAGTTCCCCAGTTTACTCTACCCAAGGATCCGTGCAGTCAATTAAAATTCAGCCATCCCCCATTCCACTTAGTAACGGCCAATCCTTTAAAATTCCTCCTGTTCCATCGTCCCAGAATATCAAAATAGATTTTCAAAAACTAAAAAATCTCGAAGCTCTGGCCCAAATTCAGCATGAAACTTTGCAAAAGGCTAAACAAAAGCAACCACCTAAACCCATTCCTCTTCCAAATGTCTCGGCCCAACAGGGTTTCCGTAATCCGTCTCCAGAATTGTATCAGTTTCCAGGAAACCATCCTTACGCACAATATCAATCGTCACAGCATTTTGCTGAACCTCCTCCTCCTTCCGTTAACATTTTGCCCCCTCCTTTAAACGGCAGATTTCATCCTCAAAGCTACTTCCAGACGCCTGATTCGCAACAAGCCCCTATGCATCCTGTGTATGACCAAATGTTAAAACCTGTAGTTCCATACCCACAGCTTCCGCAACCTGTTCCAAGTTTCCTTCGGCCAAATCAACAGCCACCTGTAGACACATCCAACTTAAAACTCGCAGTGAACACAATAATGAACGCAAAGTATGCTCCACCATCACATAATCCATTCGCTGGAATGGTTACACATTACGACAGCACTCGCGACAATCAACATCCATCAACGTCTGGCGTCGACAGTACTGTACTTAAATCTTTGCAATTGAGGGCTAACGTTGATAAATTCATTTCAAACGTACCAGCAAGCCCGATTCCTATCACACACAGACCTACACCGACTCCACCAACTCCTCCAAGTACTACTCGTCTACCGCCCGCACCTGTAGGTATAGAACAGTACGAAATGATGAAAAACGAAGAAGATGGTGGAATATTTGCACCCCTTAAGGACGCCTTGCAACCTTTGAGATCGTTAATGTCAGCTCCACTGTCGCTTCTCCCAAATCCTTTTAAAATAGAAGTTGAAACGACAACGGCGAGCAGTTTGTCAAGCTTGCTACCTTCGTTCTTGCCGTCAGGACTGTTTTCACATCGTTTCGGACCGCTGCCTTATCAACTGCCTGAATCGCAACATGTTGAACAACAAGGCCATACCAATCAAAACGGCTTGTCTGAAGTAATGCCTCGGTTTCTAATGAACGCTTCAAATCAGCACATTCCTCCCGAAGTTTTCATTCGAGCCTTGGCCAACTACAGTACTGACCTGCCAAAACCGTTTGTTTTACAACCAAGCAATACTTTTATGCAGCCACCTCGGCAGGATTCCCCACCGAATCGTTATCAAAACAAACATGAAGATAAGCCGAAAAAGTTGCTGGGGGAGAGGATTAGTGATATTCTTAGTCAGTTAAACAATCATCATTTTGCCAGTTTATCATCCAACCCAGAAAGTCAATCACAATCCAATATTGAATCACTTCAAAGTAATGTTGCTGCTAATAGTGCGAATGAAATCTTGAACATGGAACACACAAGATTTCCAACTACAGTTAAAGCCTCAGTTCTTCCCTCTTCCCCCAAGGTGAAGGAAAATCCCCCGATAGAATTTCATAAATCACCATGGGCAAAGGAGCCATCCACTCCATCAAAGAGTCTACACTTTCGTATTAAAATTATAAAATAACGCAGGTTTTAGAGGGACTGAGTGAGATATTTAAACAAATAATGTTATGTGATCATTATGTACAGTTATAGCTCTATTAGTTTTTGTTAAATCGTTCGTAATAAAAAAAATCATCATTATTATATTTCCACTCGCCTATTTTATAGTATTTTGTTACAGAATGGTTAGGTACTTTTGTTATGAGTTAGTTATGAAGTAGAATGCAAAATGCATCGGTGTGGGGTTCTTCGCGCAACAAGTTACAACATCCTGTCTAATAATTTTTGGTTGTTATTACCGAAACTCATAGAAGCATAAATGGTCACCAGTTTTGCTCCAGGATAGATCTCCAGGAACCCAAACTCACATGTCTGGCATCTGGCCTCGACCATAAAAAACGTCACGAGGATTGAAGGGTGGATTATGTATTTGTGAACGGCCCAAAAAATGAGGGAATTGTAGCAAGTCTCCATCAGACGCCAAGCCGGATCCTGGTC
>JAAXOA010000308.1:0-26638 GCA_036561885.1 Salina celebensis
GATTCAAAATAAGGACACTAAGGACGCTTTTGGGTTCAATAAGGACGTCCTTATTTTGTCGCTTTTTTTGGCCGAAACTAAGGACAGTCCTTACTAAATAAGGACGGATGAGAGGCCTGAGGTTGACCAAGCTGAATTTGCCTCCTGTTTGGAAAAATATTACAAGCGTGCTAAGTAATTAATTCAGCCCAAATCATTCAGATTCGTTTTCGTTGAAGCCTTAGCTTTCGAGAGAAGTATTCAGATTTATCAAGGAACCAATACATATGGAGTTACGTGCATTTTGAAATTTTAGATGCAAAAATAGTTTTTCCAAATGACCAAAAAATCAACGATTTGAACGCAAAAGACGCCTTTTTCCGTTGTGTAAATCTAAAAACGGAGGGTACTCACTTGAACGAAGGTTGTGCAGTGATTGTAGGGCTACACTTTTACATTTACAGAAATGGAAAATACTTGACTCCAAAGGCCCTGGCTCCAAATGTCGAGTTTGAAAGTTTGATAATCCTCAGTTATCCCCCCGTAACACAATGTTCTGATATTTTGGAACATTCCAAAACTAGTCTAGTCAACTCTCCTGGATGTGTTCTACACACCGACATCAAATTTACTTGAAAGCCCCTGAACCAGGCTGGTCTAGGATTCTATCAGATCATGGTTTTCGATTTCGGTGCCACTACAGTTACACTAGGCCCAAGAGAGTTAACCTTTTTCAATATTTTTGCTAAAAGGACCGTGGCCTTTCAGAATTTGTAAGTCTCCAGCCCCCATATATGTCCATCTAGCCCCTGGGGTCAAGGATACCCTCGGAGAAGAAAAATTGAGAGACTAAACTTCTGGAGGCTCTGCATCCGACTTGCTAAGACTTATTTTCCCCGACGAATATATGTTAGGTAAAAGGGTCTTTTCCCTACGTTTTGGCAGACGCAGTAAATGGTTTCGTATGCTGGTACTCCACCAAATGGCACCAAAGGTGGAGGCAAATTCAGGTTGTTCACCCTCAGTATTTTAGTCAAGTCATGGCTTAGTTTAAATCAAAAACTTTGCGTTTTGGATTGCGTAAATTGGAAACGTGTTCCTCCGCCGCCTCCAATACTGGAAAATCGGAATTTTAAACGTAGTAGAAGAAGGAGAAGACTTGCTTTCTTCAAAGGGTAATGGGGTCGAAATAAGAGAGTGGACAATAAAATACCAGTAAAGTTAATCGTAATCTAAATATTTATTTGTAAACGTACACTCTTGTACGTTGACATTTTAACGAAATTACTGCAGCAGTCTTGGTTTATCTGCTATCACAAGGGATCTAATAAAAACTCATAATGAATGGGTATAATTGAACCATCCCAAAAGAAGCAAATTAGTACATGTATGCTGACATTCGTGTAATCGATACATCAAATGGATTTGTAGGAACCTTTTCCACAAAATCGGTTTTTTAAACTATTTGACAGGCATACCTTCTAAGTTAAAAAAAATTGTCCTTAGCACTTTTTTTTCCAATAACAGGAGTTAGTTATAACCAACGTTAATGGTGATTACAGACGCCTGGCTATTTCCTGGATATAGCGATGGAATATAATGTATTACTGTCCATGTCAAACACGAGGAGGCCATCAAAATTTTAATATACCGTTTAGATTAAAACAATAGCAATTTAAGACTATAATGTGGGCAATGGTCAGATTAATCAAGTCCAGGTATTATGGACGAGATATTAGATATTAGACGACGAAAAAGATTATCCTGAGCAATGAAGTTAATTTTCTTACTTTCTGCTGGTGCTAATAAGCAATCCTTTCAAGAAAACCTATTAAATCGTACTGGATCTACTAAGCTACAATAATAGATTATATCTGAAACTGCTTAACATTACTGACAGTTTCATGTGAATGGGTGTCTATTTCATGTTCATAATTGGTAACACTCCTCCAGAAAGAATCAAACGATAGCCTTGTGAAAAATACTACTAGTTTTTCGTGATATCACAGCTTGAACTAAACCTACGTAATTTGCTGCGGCTTTTAGACAATTTTAAATCGCTAGAAAATGCTCAAAAATACTTGGATCCTTACACTGGCAATACTAGGCGTTCAAGCCGCGCAAAGAAAGAAACCTGCCTTCTCATCTGATATAAATCTGCTGTTTGAATCTACATTAACGAGTTGTAGCATAAGAACCGTTTTCAGTCCGCACAGTCTGCGTCATCAACGAATATTTGACAAGATATACGACGACAGTAAAACATTGGGAAATTCGTACAAGACGTTCCTTGTGGATAAATACGATACTGGAGAACCGTTTCATTTAATTGAAGGCAGCGATGGACGATCCGGTCTCTGGAACAGCTACACAGCACCGAACTGGTTTTTGAAGCAGCACACCACATGCCACGCACTTGTCTTCATTGTTGATTCAAGTAGCGAGCTTACTGCTGCAATTAACTATCATTTCATCGACTTGAACTTGAGGCAGGAGGATCCTTCGTTTGTAATCATTTGGGACGTTGGTGGGCGGGTTTCAATGACACATGTTCTAGACCTATTTTCCGAACAGGAATTCTACGGAACTTTCATGGACTACCGATTGTTCATAGGTATATCCCGATCCACAAGCGAATATATACTTGGCATGGTATGCCACGTTTGCGCCTGCACTTATGGTGCACAGTCTATAGAACTTAGTTTACAACCAACTCTGGAAAATATCGACAGGCAATGGAACAGAATACACAGGAATCACATGGGACTGTATATCATCTGTGCTGGTTGTGTGCCTCGTGTAAAGGACACACGAGCTAAGGATGCATTGCCCGACTCCCTTGCACGCATTTTAAACGCGTCTCTTGCATGGTTGGATAATCTAAAAATTAAAGTTATAATCGGTTTTCTATGTTTACGGGATTCGTTAAACTCATTCACAATCGTAAACAGGCGCTAAGGAAGGGTATCGATTTACTGAAGAAGCCCCAATACCTATTCGGGCATGAAAATAACCTGCCAATAACCTACCAATGCCATTTTTTCACTCAGATAAATAGTTGTCGTACAAAAATAGATAATATCAATGATTTAGTGAAATATGTCCCTTTGATATTTGTGCATACGTGTCCGTTGGACATTTATGAATTAATAATTAACCGATTAACTCTCTTTATTTGATTATCCAACCATTTCCTTTAAACAGGTCTCACCGGCATGAGAACTATGCGCATGGTTTGTGGATTGAAACGCAGATGGGATATCATATGGTCCAGAACAATTTTATTTGCCCTGTTCATCCATCTTTCCTTATTGTTCCGGCGACATGGAATACCAAGAATTACAACATAATAACTGTTGTTAGAAAGGAACTGTTGAAATCAAGCGACTGGATGTCCGTGTTTACTCCATTACAATGGTCGGTTTGGACAACGTTATTGGCATCAGTGATAAGTTTGGGTGTTATTTTGCACCAAATACGACCAGACACGCCATCACTGCTACTAGCAATATTTGGGCCGCTGACAGATCACTCGAGCAATGGATTCAAGATAAAGCAGATGAAATTTATAGTTGCAATATGGGGACTGTTATGTTTCTCACTCACTGTTTTCTATGGTGGCGATCTGGCTTCTTCTCTGGCTGCATTTACTCCTCCCTCATTTCCAACAGAATTCAAGGACTTTGGCCTATTTGAAGCACAAATTTTGAGTTTAGACACCTTCACATATGACGAAATCACTTATTTTTCCCAATTGGCTTTTGACTTGGAAGAAAAGATAACAACATTCAAATATAATCCGTCGAAAAAAAATTTAGTCACTCGCATTGAAGGAGTTAAGAAAACACTCAACAGCACTACTTGCTACAGCGAAAACATTGTTATTAACAGAAAACCCGAAGAAACTCCTTTGAGCTGCAGGACACTTTCAAATCTTGTCCGACTTGATGTACCCGTTACATTCGTGGACAAACGTGTGTTTTCTGCAGTTGCACGAACGGTTTTTGAGGGATCGTCCTTATATTGGGTCAGTCCAACAAGTTATTCAGTGGACTTGACTTCTATTGAGGCTATCTTCCTGCGCAAAAACTATTTCGCAAAGCTAGCTTTTCCATTTATGAGCGCTTGGGAAGCAGCTGGATTGGGAAAATACTTGGAGAAGTATATCCTTGACAACACAATGAAAGAAAAATATTTTGGGAATCAATCAAATATTCGATTTGACCCTTCATCGGAGACTTCGAGAGTTTTGGATTTTGCACCTATGGATGTAATGTCGCTGTATTCTATTTCTGGGTTGATCTCTAGCTTACTTGGAGTTTCATTGTGTGTTTTTCTATGGGAAGGTTTACGAAAATGTAGGCACTGCTATATTATTTCCAATCTGAAAAATATTTTTCGGACTATCTCGTATGTAATGCGTTTACTTTGTGTCAAAATTTACAATGCGACGAAAACGAGCATTGAAACTATTGCAATCAATATTGTACAAATATGCAGTTTGATTAGCCTAAAGCTCCTAAAAACTTTTGGCAAAATTATTAGTACGATTAAATCGGTGACATAATGTCCATTACAAAGTATTTTTGGAACCATATTATCCGTGCATAAAAGCAGTTTGGTCTTAGCGATTTCATGATATGGACTTGATAAAAACCGGAAAGGTGTCGTGATATAACTGTAAAAGCTTCGAATAGTATGTATGTTATAGAAAGTATGTGTGTAATGTAAAATTCAATATAATGGGAAAAAGTACAAAATCAGCTTGTTCCATCTATCAAAATGTTTTCAAGTAATAAAAAATACCTATGTATACAGACGTATTTGCAATTAGTTTCAAAACACGGCAAAACCGTTTAGGAGACAGTAATGTAAACAAGACCTTTAACCACAATCATTATATTTTCGTTACGCATAAAACAGTGATAATGGCGTCCATTCACTGCTAGATAAAGTCCACTCAGCTTGTTTTCAGATCATCACAACAAGATATGACTTTTTAAAACCGGTTTTTGTGCATGGGTACAAGCATGTATACATACTCATTATACATTATAACAACGGACTTGTCGCCGAGAACCCTTATTCTCAATCTAAGTCTCCACGCCTCGTATTCAATCAGACATTATTCAATATTGAAACATGTTTAAGTCTAAATCACAAAGTTATCATGTTTTTATGTACAAATTCCTGTGCCCATTTGCGGGTTTGGATTGCGTATTTTGGAAAGATGTTCCTCCGCCACCTACGATAACGAAAAATCCTCATTTAGAAAGAGTCAACATGTTTCTTTCAATGTGCAATGGGGTAGAAATAAGAGAGTTAACAATAAAACTAACAATAACGTTAATCGTAACCCCCCATATTTTTAAGCGCATAACCGTGTACGCTGAAACAATTACGAAATAGCTGTAGCGTAGCAGTCTTAGATTATCTGTTATCAAAAGGTATCCAATAAAGAATCTTGTTGAACGGGCTTCATTGGACCACCCACAAAAGAAGCAAATTAGTACATACATGCAGAAACTCTTTGTATTGGATACATTAACTGGATTCTTATGGGGGAACCTTCTCCAGGCATACATAATAAGTTGAACAATTTTGTGATTGGTACTTTTTTGCTATAACAAGAGATCCTTATAACTTACTTTGATGGGGGCTACCTACGCCATGCTTTTCTCTGGATATAGCGATACATAACGTATAACTGTCCATGCCGAACAGGATGAGACAATTTAAAATTTAATGTAGCATTTAAATTAAAATAACACAAGTTTGAGTTTATAATGTGGGCAATGGACAAATTAATCTAGTTTAGGTATTACGGACGAGATATTAAGTATTAGACTGCGAAATAGATTATTCTGAGCATTTAAGTTCATTTTCTTACTTCCTGCTGTGGCTAATAGAGAATCGTTTGAAGAAAACCTATCAAAGCTTATCGAATCCTCTCAGCCACACTAATGGTTATATATCTAAAACTCACTCATAATTCGTAACATTTCTCTAGAAAGAATCGAACGAAAGCCTAGTGCAAAATACTGCTAGTTTTCTGTGTTTTCACTGCTAGAATTAAACCTTTGTAATTGGCTGTGTATATTAGAATTTTTGTATTGTGCCAAAATGCATAAAATTACTTGGATATTTACACTGGCAATATTAAACGTTCAAGCCTTGCGAAGAAACCCACCTACCTTCTCATCTGATGTAAATCTGCTGTTTGAGTCTACATTAATGGGATGTAGCATAAGAACAGTTTTCAGTCCGCACAGTCTGCGACATCAACGAATATTTGACAAGATGTACGACTACAGTAAAACATTGGGAAATTCTTACAAGACGTTTCTTGTGGATAAATACGATACTGGGGAACCGTTTCATTTAATTGAAGACACCGATGGACGATCCGGTGGCTGGAACAGGTACAAAAAGCCAAACTGGGTTGTGAAACAGCACACCACATGCCACGCCCTTGTCTTCATTGTTGATTCAAGTAGCGAGCTTACTGCCGCAATTAACAATCATTTCATCGACTTGAACTTGAGACACGAGGATCCTTCGTTTGTAATCATTTGGGACGTGGGTGGGCGGGTTTCAATGATACAAGTACTGGAATTGTTTTCAGAACAGGAATTCTACGGAACATTCATGGATTACAGGTTTTTCATAGGGATACCTCGATACAAAAACGAATATTTAGTTGGCATGGTATGCCACGTTTGCGCCTGGACTTATGGTGCACAGTCTATAGAACTTAGTTTGCAACCAACTCTGGAAAATATTGATAAGCAATGGAACAGAATACACAGGAATCATTTGGGGGTGTATATCAATTGTGTGTGTGTGCCTCGGATAAAGGACATACGAGTTAAGGATACATTGCTCGACTCACTTGCACACATTTTAAACGCGTCTCTTGCATGGTTGGATAATCTAAAAATTAAAGTTATAATCGGTTTTCTACGATTACGGGATTCGTTAAACTCATTCACAACCCCAAACAGACGCTAAAGCAGGGGATCTATTTAGATTTACTGAAGATGCATCAATACCTGTTCAGGCATATAAGGGGACGTGTATTTAGAACGTCACGGGCCTGAGGGGGGTTTGTTACTTGGTTTTGTGTGACATGGTGTGACATGGGGGGGGGGTAGGCCAAGAATTTTTCTGTGACTGTCACGTACGAGTTGACAACCATTATGCGATGAGTTACCGTGAGCTCGGAATGTACCAGCTCGCATCAGATTGTACCCTAATATTAATGATTAAAAAATTACCATTAAATCTTGCTTGGAAGGAAATTGATTTTAAACTATGAACCCACATGCTTCTTGATGTTTCATTGCACTTTTTGTCAATCATGTTTATATGTATGGCTGTGACTGTGACATGGGGGAGGGGGGGGTACCTCAAAATTTGTGACATTAGCGTGACAGAGGTGGTAGGGGTACCAAAAAACTCGATTTTGGGCGTGACGTTCTAAATACACGTCCCCTAATTAGAAAATTTTCTACCAAAGCCATTTTTCCGCTTCATCGTTCAGATAAATAATTGACCCTCAAATGTAGGCAATGTGAATGATTTAGTTATATATGAGAGCGGCTATGCAGAAACGTACCTTATTTCTTTTTAGCCGTTAACGGATTTTCGGAGTTCACCGAAAAAAAAGAAGAGACCAGGAGGCAGACTCACCACTCTTGGCTATTTTAGTTTGAGCGAGCGAAAGAAGAACGTCTTTGTTTCGCTCGCTCAAACTAAAATAGTAAAGAGTGGTGAGTCTGTCTCCTGGTCTCTTCTTTTTTTTCGGCAACCTCCGAAAATCTGTTAACGGCTAAAAAGTAATAAGGTACGTTTCTGCATAGCCGCTCTCATATATGTCCAACGGATATTTGTGCATACGTGTCCGTTGGACATTAATGGTTTTTTTTAACCGATTACGTCCCTTTGTTAGATAATCCAACAATTTCCTTTATACAGGTCTGACCGGGCTCTGTACAATGCACATGGTTTGTGGGTTTCAACGAAGGTGGCATACCGAACGGTCCATGACAATTTAATACGCCCAACTCACCCCTCTTTCCTACTTGTTCCGTCGACATGGAATACCAAAAATTACAATTTAATAACAGTTGTTCGGAAGGATTTGTTGAAAATAAGTGGCTGGATGTCCGTGTTAACTCCATTACAATGGTCTGTATGGACAACGTTATTGATATCAGTGATAAGTTTGGGTGTTATTTTGCACCAAATACAACCGGATACGCCATCATTGCTACTAGCAATATTTGGGCCGCTGACGGATCACTCAAGCAATGGGTTCAAGATAAAGCAGATGAAGTTTATAGTGGGAATATGGGGACTGTTATGTTTCTCACTTACAGTTTTCTATGGCGGTGATCTGGCTTCTTCACTTGCTGCATTAACACCTCCATCATTTCCAACCGAATTCCAGGACTTTGGCATATTTGAAGGACAAATTGTGAGTTTAGAAACTTTTTCATTTGACTCAATCACTTGGTTTTCCCAACTGGCTTTTGACTTGGAAGAAAAGATAACACTATTAAAAGTGAATCGGTCCAAAAAAGAATTAGTCAGTCGCATCGAGGAACTTGCAAACAAACTCAACAGCTCTACTTGCTACACCAAAAACATTGTTATTAACAGAAAAACTGAAGAAACTCCTGTGAGTTGCAGGACTCTTTCAAATCTTGTCCGAGTTGATGTACCCGTTACATTCGTGGACCAACGTGTCTTTTCCGCAGTTACACGAGCGGCTTTTGAGGGATCGTTCCTATACTGGGTCAGTTCAACAAGTTACTCAGTGGACTTGACTTCTACTGAGGCTATCTTCCTGCGAAAAAACTATTTCGCAAAGTTAGCTTTTCCGTATATGAGCAGTTGGGAAGCAGCGGGATTGGAAGATTACTTGAAGATGTATATCAGGGGCAAAGTTATAAAACTAAATTTTTTTGGGAATCAATCAAATATTCGTTTTGACCCTTCATCAGAGAGTTCGAGAGCTTCGGATTTTGCCCCTATGAATGTAAAGTCGCTGTATTCTGTTTCTGGGTTGATGTGGAGCTTACTTGGCGTTTCTTTGGGTGTTTTTCTACTAGAAGGATTAAGAAAGTGTAGGTACTGCTATATTATTTCCTCTCTGAAAAATGTGTTTCGGATTATTTTGTATGTAATGCGTTTACTTTGTGTCACATTTTACAATAAGACGAAAAGGAGCATGGAAAAAATTGTAACTTTCATTGCTGAAATATTGTTTTTGGTTAGCCTAAAGCTCCTAGAAACTTGTCGAAAGATTACTACTTAAGGGTTAAATCAGGGACGTAACAGTCGTCATTATTGTCATGAAAATTTGAGGAGATTTTTGTAAAAAAAACTGGGCGACAAAGAAATGAAAAAAGACCACCACTATAATGAAATATAGTCTAAAATGTTTAAACAAGAAATATGAAATGGTACTATTATGGTACTTTTTGCATATATCGATTTTATGACATAGACAAGATACACAACGGCAATGTTTGGCTATAATAATTTAAAAGCTTCGAATAGCATGTCTATTTATAAATAAGGAATGACATACAACATAATGGGGTGAAGTAAACAAGAGTCCGCTTGCTATATCTATAAAAGTTTCTATTATATTTTAAACAATAAAAAATACGTAGATGCATACGTACCTATTCGGATTTAGTTTTAAAACACGAAAAAGCAATTAAGGAAACACTAATGTATGCAAGAGCTTAAACCCTATCTGTGATCAGCATATTTTCGTTACGCATATAAAACATAAAACGACCATGAAGGCGTGCATGCATTGTATACATATTCATTATAATGAACTTGTCACAAGAACGCTTACACTCAATCTAAGCCGCCTCGCCTAGTATTCAATCAGTCATTATTCAATATATTAGCAACAACATGGCTAAGTTTAAATCAAAAAGTTATCAAGTTTTTATACAAATTTTCCTGTGCCAGTTCGCGAGTTTGGATTGCGTAAATTGGAAAGACGTAGCTCCGCCAACTCCAATAACGGAAAATCCGCATTTAGAAAGAGTTGACGTGTCTCTTTCAAAGTGCAATGGGGTTGATATACGGGAGTTAACAATCCTGCAAATTCAAGATTTGTTTGTATCGCAAAAACTTACCTCCGTGCAACTGACACGTTGCTATCTAGACCGAATTAAGGCAATGAATAAACATTTAAAGTGTGTGAACGAGTTTAATAGCATGGCTATAGTAGAGGCTGCTGTAGCTGACGAGGAAAGGCGAAATGGAATTGAATGTTTGGGACCGATGCATGGCATTCCGATTTTACTCAAAGAAAATATGGGAACTGCTGATTTGATGGAAACAATTGCAGGATCCTTGGCACTTTCTGGTCTAAGAACAAACCGAGATGCAGACGTTGTTCAGACACTTAAGAAGGCGGGGGCAATTATATTGGGGAAAGGAAACCTATCCGAATTTGCATAGTGAGAAAAGTATAAAATTTAACTGGCGAGTTTGTGCGTCTGTCGAAAGTGTTTCACTAAACTTGATATATTTCTAGCTTTCGAGGTTACAATATACCATCAGGATGGAGTGGTAAAGGTGGTCAAACAAGAAACCCGTATAATCTTAATGTCTCTCCTGGAGGATCTAGTAGTGGTCCAGCAGTAGCAGTTGCTGCAAATTTAGCTGTGGTTGCATTAGGAACAGAAACTGATGGTTCTATTATTGCCCCTTCAAATCTAAACGGAATATGTGGACTTAAACCGACTAGGGGATTAATTTCTGTAAATGGCATCCTACCGATTTCACATCTGCAGGACCATGTAAGAAATACATCTTTCATCGTTTGAAATATAGTAAGCTTTGAAATATATTAAACACGTATGACTGACTAATACATAGGTTGGACCGTTAGCCCGCACTATTACGGACTTGGCGATACTTCTGGATGCGATGGTTCCAGCTTCTCGCCGTAACTATCAACATCCAACTAGTTTTTCAGAGCATTGTAATTCTAGTGGTGAGAGGCCATTTCGAATAGGAATCATGCGATATCCGTTTTTTAGTCTAGAAGCAATCAACTCAACTTTTCTTGCTGCTGAACTGCCAGAGTTGAACAAAATGATAGATGTACTGTCGAACTCAACAAAGTTTGAAATAATCGACCCTGTCAACCCAAGTATTGAACCGCTAGCTAAAGTGTCAGCAGATTCCGGTATTTGAACCTGTACAATTTATTAGTTTAAAATAATTGAAATTGAAACCAAATGAAAAGTTTTTATCATAATTTATAAATTTTTTAGAGTATCTTGCACTTATTCACGAGTTCAAGCATGACTTCAATGAATTCCTTCGACATGCTGTTGTGCACACGTACCCTTATGAGCCATGCAATCCTCTTAAGTCCTGTAATCAGAACGTACGGACACTAAGGGACGTAGTTGCGTATAATAATGAACACCCGGTACCCGAAGGATACAAGCAAGAAACCCTAATCAAGGCGGAATTGACCGATGGACTCCAAAATAAGACATACATTAAAGCTCGTCAAAATTTAAATAAAGCAGCCAAGGAAGTTTTGGATTCCGTATTGAATGCGAATGAGTTAGATGCTGTTCTGGTACCTAGTGAATCTAGATTTAGTGATATTTTAGACGACAGGCTGATTGGAGGCTCTGCGAATGTTTTAGGTCAAAGTCTTGCAGCTATTTCAGGATATCCGTCTTTAAATGTAAGCAAAACGTGGCCTTCTAAAAACGGTTGAGACATTATATATGTATGTATTTTACATTTTGTATGTTTGTTACAGGTACCTGTGGGCGAAGGCTTGCAAATGGTTCCTTTTGGAGTGAACTTCATTGGGCTGCCGTACACCGAAGGTACGCTATTGCAAATAGGAAAATTAGTGGAAATTATTTTCCCAGGAAGAAAGCAACCCAACTTTATGGTATAATTAGTCCACGTTTAAAAGCCATTTCAACTTTTTAATGGCATTCCTCATGTATTGTTTTTATAGTTGAAAATAAATTCATTGTCATAAACAAGCGTTATTGATGAAATTGATAATTATTTATGAGTACTTATGTACATATGTTAGGATTTGTTTAATGATTGGCATTACAACTCGTTTAATTTTACGTTTAGACCTCCAGTAGCACGAAGTACAACTTCAGCCACCACTTCCAATTCCTCCTCCGTCTTCTCCGGTACAATCGAGAAGTTCCTTAGTATCATTGCCAAAATGATTTTTGCTTTTATCATTGCCAGTCTCTGCCCAATACAGTTCCTCGATCCCGCTGAAAATGGAATGTAGCAAAACGGGCTTCTTGTTGTCCTTCCATGTTCAGCGTTTTCCGGATCAAACCTTTCTGGAATAAACTTAGTTGGATTTGGCCAATATTTTGGATTTCTATGAAGGGCAAATGGGAAAATGTTGATAGCAGCACCAACAGGCACAACTGTCTTGTCATCCAGGCGAAAAGGAGTTGTTACTTCACGACCAATATGGGGCACGGCGGGATATAGTCGCATCGTCTCCTTGAAACACAGCTCCAAATACTTTAGTCGTTTTAGGTCCGCAGATGTCCCATGTCGGGTTCTATCATTTCCAAACACGGAGGTGAGTTCATCCGTAACTTTGGCCATAGCGTCAGGATTGTTTCCAAGGGCGTACAAACAAAAACTTACTGCAGTTGCTACAGTATCATGACCCTGTAATTTCAAAAAAAAAAAGTTTAAAAGACAAGTCGTATTTATTAGATTAAGTTACAGTGAAACTTCCAAAACAATTACCGCGAAAATAAATGTGGCGATTTCATCCCGAAGACCTACGTCAGTAATGCTCTCGGGATCCTCCTTTTGAACTGCTAGTAGCAAATCCAGCAATGGACGCTTTACCTTCCCTCTGCACAAGTCATCAACGTCGTCTTCAGTACTAGCAGCACCTTCATTTCCAGCTTTCTCCATAATTTTCTTTCTGTCTTTAATAACCTTGTCAGTTGTTTGCTGCAAGGCATCACAACATTCTTTGTCTTCTTTTCCGAGCTTTGTCAAGGACCATAAAAAGTTATTATGCAACCATGGGCGATGAAAACGCTCATAAAAGAGTTGTCCAAGTCTGTCTAGAGCATACGAGTAGACACTAGCAGACGCATTATTGACATCCTGTGCATTGACGTTTTGACCCATGGACGTTTCTATTTTAAGTAAAGATACAACTAAGAAACCTTCAATATTTCCAATTAAGCAAAACATGTTGAAGCATAATTACCACAAATGGCATCCATTGTACACCGCTGAATATACGGTAGAATATCCATAAATTCTGGAGATTTGCAAAACTCATTCCGTAAAATCTCACAAAGAACAGAAACCTGTTTATTGATGGGTCCCACAAACTTCTCTAAAACAGCAAAATGAAAGCAAGGTGTGATAAGCTTTCGTCGATGAGCCCAAAGGGTGCCTTTACTTGTAACAAGTCCTTTTCCAAGCCAGCTTGCCAAGTCGTATTCCTGACTTTTGTCGATGAGCTCAGTGGATGTACACAGTTTCTGGAAATTAACCAGGATTATACTGTCAACTGAATGATAATTAGTATCACGCCAGTATATTATTATTTACCTCAATATCTTCTGCATTATTTAGCAGTACGACTGGTCTCGGTCCAAACCAAAGAAGAATCCTGTCTCCGTATTCATCGATGAGTTTTGATATTATCTTCAGTGTGGCTGTAAATGTTAATTACATACAATGTTTTGATATGTTTTCATCCTCCTGACATGATTACGGTAGTCAGTCAGTCAGTGACTATGGACTTCCTCTATAGCCATAAATGACTACCATGCTTATTGTAATTATTGTATAACTCTTACCGCTTGCATCTTTCAAGAATTCCAATGCCGTTCCAACCACGGGATACCCCGGAGGACCTGGAATAATTTTGGCTAGTTTGTAATATTCTCGGCGACTTGTCAAATAGTATACCCAAACTGCAACCACACCTAAACTCACTAAAAGTATCATTTTACTTCTTGTCTTATTGAAAAATGGATTTTCTTTACTCGAGAATGAAAACTGTGAACAGGTGCTTCAGTCTGAAGACGAGAAAACACTGCTGGGTCGTCCTTGCCCATAAAGGAGTTTAAGTTGTTTCACATGAAATCAACAATTCAGCCGGATTTGGAATAAGGTGGAGAATTTTGGTAGGGCGACGGTGCATTTGAGAAAAGAACCGGTTTTAACTTATTTAACGAGACAGATTTTATGACTATAAAAAGCTTGTGACAGGAGAAGCTGAATGGTGCATTATTATTGTTTTTTTGTATACTTATAATTTTGCATTATTGATAACTGATAACATATTTTATACACAATAAGTCCACAGACCAAAGACGAAAATAGGCGAGCCAATGCACAAATTTATTCAATGTTTAATTGAGTTTAAAACAATGAAACTCTGGTGGACCTTTGAGTAGCTTGTTGTTAGTTTTAAATTTTAAATTTAATAATTCTAGTACAAAGTAAAAAGTAACTCCTTGACTTTAATTATGAGTACTTACATTGTACATGTACTACAAATTATACATTAATGTATTTGAGATAGATCCATCCAACAGTTTAGCTCACTTTCTATGATATAATAGGATTAAAAATATTAAACACTACTTAGGACAAAACTTCATTTTTAGCCCACCACGAGCCCTAAGAATCATTTCTGTGAGCAACTCAAGTTCCAATATTCCCGTTTCTGATTTCAAAGAAAAATTTCGCAAAATCGCAGCCAAAACAATTTTAGCTTCATTCATAGCAGATTTTTGTCCGATACAATTTCTTGGTCCGGCTGAAAATGGAATATAGCAGAAAGGACTCCTTGTAGTTTTTCCATATTCAGTATTTTCTAGATCAAACCTTTCTGGAATGAATTTATCTGGATTTGGCCAATATTTGGGATTTCGGTGTAGCTTGATCGGAAACGCATGAACTCCCGTACCAACAGGTAAAACAGTATTTTCATCAAGTCTAAACGGTTTTGTAACCTCACGGCCGTAATGTGGCACGCTTGGAAACATGCGAAGTGTTTCCTTGATACATAATTCTAAATAGTGGAGCTCTTTCAAGTCCGCTGAAGTCACTGGCCGTTCCCTATCACCTCCAAAGATCGAATCAAGCTCGCTCTCAACTTTGGCCAAAATTTCGGGATGATTTCCAAGGCAGTAAAGGCAAAAGCTGATAGCCATGGAAACAGTATCGTGGCCCTATCAATAACATTATGTATTAGGATCTTCCTTTATTTCACTAAATTTAGTTAGATTTCAAAATCTCACAGCAAAAATAAACGTTGTAATCTCCTCATGTAGACCTGTATCTGTTATACTTAACGAATTGTCTGCTTGAGCTTCCAGTAACAGATCCAGTAGAGGCCTTTTAACACGTTTTCCAAGGAGAAGGTCATCGTCTCCATCTTGGGATATATTTTTGTTGCTCCCTTTAGCTAGTAGTTTTTTTCTTTCAGCAATGACAGTCTTTGTAATTCTAGATGAAGCTTCGCGACATGCTTTATCTTCCTTTCCGTAAGATGTCAAATTCCAAACGTAATCATTATGAAGCCAAGGCCGAATGCTGCGATATTGAAACAATTCACCAAGACGGTGAATAGCCTGAAGATAAGAATTAGCTGCGTGATTATTGACGTCCTGTGAATTCATTTGATGTCCCATAGATGTTTCTGTTTAACAACGCAATCTTGTATGAAATCAGTAAAACAATTATATATTAATGGGTTTGTGCAAACCACAAATTATATCCAGAGTACAGCGCTGAATAAACTTGTTGACATTCTGGTAAGTGCTATTCTCCCCGGAAAATTCCTTCTTCAAAACTTCAACGAGAATTTTAGCATGGCGATTTATAGGTCCAATAAATTTGTCAATGATAGTGAAATGAAAGCAAGGCGTTATTAATTTACGCCTTTGTGACCATAAATTTCCTTTACTAGTAATAAGACCATCTCCAAGCCATTCTCTGACAAGATCGTATTCCTTGCTTTTTACAATCAGGTCAGTGGACATGAAAACTTTCTAGAAAAAGTGAACTTCAAGAGTTAACAACAAGCCACAGACCAGAGCTATATATAACCAGAAGAATCGATCAACGTATTTTGTTGAATCCATCATAAAGCACGAACTACCAATCAGAACAAAGCTATAGAGCCAATCCTGGCAAAGCCATAGGGAACAAGATGTTTGCTTGCAAAAGAAATACACTGTTTTTGTTTACAATCTGAAAACACCAACGGTCGTTATATTTTTTAACTCCGCCTTCACATGGATTCATGTCTCAGTAGCACGTTATAGTTCTTGTATGTATATAGCCTGGTCTGTGATAACAAGCAAGTAACCGGTAACATTATAGTTTGAAAATGAAAATTACCTCTAGGTCTTCCACGTTATTAACTAACACCACCGGATTTGGTCCAAAAAATATTAATATACGGTCTCCATACGTGTCAATGTAGTTGGATAACGTTATGAACGTACCTACAAATAAAACAAAGACAAATTTAAAAAAAAATGGTTTCCAGATATTTCAATAAGTCTTCGACTGAATCAAGCCCCATTATCAGCGTAGTGCTATATAATAGCATTGCATGATCTATTCCAAAATGGCTGACATACGGAGGACTGAGGCTACTATAAATAAATTTATAATATGTAAACTATTATCTTACGGTCCATATTTCTTAAGAAGTCCAACGCATTTCCTATCAATGGATATCCAGAGGGCCCTGGAACTTTTTTCACAAGTTTGTAATACTCTCGACGACTTGACACATAAAATGTTATAACGGCAAAACAGCATAATACAAAATATATAAACATTTTCACTTGGGTACTAAATAAAATTTTAAACAATTGCGTCGGTTGTAATTTTAGTAACGATTATGTTTACTGCTTCACAGATGGTGGATGGAAATTTGCACACAGATGGTCTTTGGTAACATGGTCAGGAGTTGACTGTGGTTTTCACAAGCAAGGATTCCAACAACCTCAGCTAAAAAAAACTTTGACCTTGAGTATTGAAACAGGTTCTAGTTCTGATTCATTTCAACTTCTCGAATCGTGTAAACAAAAACCCATTCCTCATTTGGGTATTTCATGCTGTCCATTTTTTATTGAAATGCACAACTTTACAACTTTAAAATCAGCAATGTTGATGATGTCTTGCAACTCGGGAACCCAATTTGCACGTGAGTCCTTTGTAACATTATATCTGTCAAAAAGGAACCCAATAATATCAAGTTTCTCGTGTAGAATCTTTGCTTTTCACGATTCTTTTCTTATCGTCCTCAACTCTGCCCATTTAATTTTAACAGGTTGGTAAAGTAATAGTTAATCACAAACATCCAGCATACTTCTATTAGTAGTATTATGAATGCGCCTGACAACAAAAAACTCCAAACCACAAACACTACATAAATATCCTCTAACTGTGTTGAAACGAATGAATCAAAATTTTGTCCTTTTAATCGGTCTATATTGTTTTCAAGTGTTTGGGAGCTGTATGTGTACATATACCAAGATTTGTCCACGTTACTTAATTCGTCGCGCTCAAACGCTGTTTTAAATACTTTTTGCTGCCAGCTAAGCTGAAACCCCTTAGCGAGTTTTTGCGATATTCCGTTTTCAGCAAAGGTTTGAAGAAATTTGGCGAACTTACTGAGAAAAAAGAAATTTTGATTTGTCACGAACAGAGTAGGGGTAAAACTAAATGACTCTTTGTTACTTGTAACTGTCATCCATCTATGTCCAGAAAGCTTGATAACTGGAAGGAGATAATTTAATGGTACATTAGATTCAGAGCCCAAGTTTAACTGGCCATAAACTACAGCAATCCTCGCCTTTGTTTCGATATATGATGGCTTTACGTAAGAATTTATCTCTGCAAATTCGAGATTTTCTCGGTCATAGACACTTTCCGCATTTAAGGAACGTCCAAATGCAAGCTTTTTAATAATCGTTAACCCGGTGAGCCCCAAAGAAAACACTTTGAAACGGGTTAAAGTTCTATTGAAATTTCTCGTTCTGAGATCAATGTTACTCTCCTGAGATTTTGTCAGGTACTGTAGCACTGTGTCACTTACAAGCCGCTTTGAAAGAAAGTAGTCGATAAAAATAGGCGTGTCATATTTTTCAGCCGAAGCTATAAGTTCATTCCAACTGGCTGGAATGTTTGAAGGAGTTGGACCCTTTGTTAGGCTGGAGTACATTGATGATGTGTACATATTACGGATAAACATGGTGGCAATAAGCCACGCAACGAATGGAGCCTTCATTGTTAAAGTTAACAACTTGGGTATTTTCCCTTGTTCCAAGAGTGTTTCCAACGTCCACCGTAGCCAGTCTAAAAGTGTCTTGTTATCTTGGCTGAAGTACATAAACAAAAGTGGTAATAATACAAATGTTCCTCCAAAAAAGGCCCAAGTAGTTGGTGTGAATGGAGCGGTAAACTTATCCGCAATATTCAGTTTCTTGGCAAGAGTATTATATTCATTCAATCCAATGAAAAATGCGAAGCTTAATTGGTTTGAATACACGCGAGTTGCAACAATTATAACATTCTCGTGTTCCAATATCTCCCTACCAAAACTTGGCTCATTTTGTATCAATTCCATAATGCGATCGGCGTGAACAAATGAAACATTTTTAAACATGAAAAACAAATATTTAATGCACGTGTCTCTGTCAATGGTACGTGTGTCTTTGTAAATTCCTTTTAGTAGTCGCATATCACATCCAGCAAAGTTACCGGGGTCCTTGAAGAAATACTCGTCAAATCCGAAATTGTCTATTTTGTTTGACCAATGATTCGGAGCACTTTCTAGTGTCACAATTCGTAAATACAAATCGTAAGAATGGTTCACATCAAAATGTTTATTGCATGTAAAACAACCATATCTTATTACAAGATCGGCAGTGTTTGGATAAATTTGGGTTTTCCTTCGAAAGTCTTTCACCGCGAAGACCACCAGTTTTGACGACTGAAATACATCAGGCAAGGTAGCCAGCATCATCTGAGCGGTGTTCACTCGCTTTGGTAGTAACACGAAACTTAATATATATTCGGGAGTTATTGAATTGCGGGAAGCTTTCATTTGGGTCCAAGTCGCCGGAAATATTAGTGATGTCAAGTCAACAAACTCTAGTATGGATGGGATCCATTTTGATAGACCATTTGAAAAAATTCCATCTTCGTGATCCAGCACTAAAACTAAACAGGTTGACATATGCTTTACTGAATGGGCCCATGCGATCATGTCTGATAGAAATAACGGCGTAACTGTTAGATTGCCTATCAGGAAAACACAATTCGAACATGATTGAAAGAGGTCTTCGGCACACAGCTTTGGTCTGGATTTGGCACTTGACCTTCGTCCTGCTATTTCGAAACCGAATTGAATGGTACATTTGGAGCTGGATACTATATCTGAGTACAAATGGAGGTGATGCTTGTCAAATGCGGGATAAAGCCAGGGCTGACATGACACAAACACTTGTTCTCGCTTAATGAGAAAAGCAAATGTGATTATCCAACAGATCCATTTTGTAGACTGGTTATTTAGTTTTATGAGAACAGCCTGCATTATGTATAATTGTAGTTTAAGAAAGAATTCTATACTGGAAGAACTCAAGCCATCTCTGTGTGATCGTCAAAATCATACTAATTATTTGATAATACTCGGGAATTGAGTCATTTAAAGACTGTTTGTAAACCAGTCGTTTGTATTAGCAAACAACAAAACCCCTTTATCAACCACTTGAGTAAAATAACGATTTCCTCTTCAAACCACAAATCTCCCATTATAACGGGTACTCCCCTGTTACACGAATAATATTACAGAATGTATCACTTCCATTATTGATAAAACACTAATAGTCTATAAAAACCCAAGACGCATTCAAAAATATTACAAGTGGCTTGTTAGTTTCAAATGAGATTTTTTGCGAAGGTGAACACACATTCCTAAATGAACTCTGATCTCGGACGGTGCTAATAAGTTTACTCGAAACACTAAAAAATCCTATCCTATTCTTAAAAGGAAAGCTCACTGCGAATGATAGAATATGGAGAGTTTTCGAGTCTTTGTTCATTGATTACACTAGCTCGTAAGTAAATTTATTATTTCATGTAAGCAGAAATTCCGTATTTTCATTAGTTATATGTATCAGGCTGGGCTTCGTAATATATCTATAATCTATATCTTAAATGATTTTTAGATTGTATAACTACTTATTTTTAACCCAATATAGTTATGCACGCTTAATGGAATATTGACTACTTCATTGCCCTTTTAGCCAGTTCATGCTTATTCTAGCTAAACTATACTTTATTACGGACAGTTTTGAGATAAACCTATTAGGGTTTGCAAGAGTTTTTTTTGTGGTAAATACGTGTCTACATTCAGCCTAATATTAACATGGAGCTTACACCAGGGTGCTTCAAAGTTCAAAATATCCTACAGTCCGTGATTAAACCTCCGTATCTTGTGTATGGAATTACTTCGAACTCCCCGAAAGTGTTTCCAAACATTTTTTATACCCAATACTCAAAAAAGTTGTGTCATTTTTTCCTGATTCCGTCGCTTCCGCGAATTTTATGGTGGTACACGAGCTGCAGTGTAACTGGCCTTGTATTTTTCAGTTTATTTCGAATAATTTACTTGTTTTCACGAACTAAATACGAATTTGATGTGGAACAAATTGGATACTATCTTTTGCTCCTGGCAATCACAGAAATTGCTCGAAGTGCTTACACTACATTGGATCAACACAGAGACGACTTAATCTATATTCTAAACCAGCAGTTTCTGATGGTGTCTCACAGAAGTCACTTAAGGGCTGCTACTGGCTGGAGATTTTTACTTGAACCTGAGCGTATAGGAGACGTCGTCATGTTTGGATTCACAGCGTCTTTTTTTGCCTTTCCACTTTGTTTCGGAGGAATTCCAATGTTTATGAATTATGACCCAATTCAAATTACTTGCAAGAACTTAGGAATTCTAGACAGTAAAATGCTTTTCCAGTCAATCAAATTCACTGGCTTAAGCTCTTATACATCTTTACTTATTATTGAATGGAGTGTTAAAGGGCTGTCATCGTTATGGTACATATTTATTTCAAGTTATGGTGCGACTGCAGTGCTCTTAATAATGTATGCGAGTGTGGTACTGCTGGAAGCTTTCATCAAAATGTCAAATAATATAAAAGGTGGAAATGCAGTTGATGCTAATGAAATTCGACTGCATGCTCGATTTCGTCGTTCAATGAAGGCATTTCGAGTTCTCCAAATTATGATCGAGATTGCAGTTACACTTAGCAGAGATTTCCTGGCTGTTTTAGTAGGAATGGGAGTTTTGGCGGCCACTGTTGGTGGCTTGGTAATGCTAGTCATGTACAATGATCTACCTTTCATAATGTATATATCCTGTTCTGGCATATTTGTGATTGCTCAGATAATTAACTTTTTACTTGTCTCCTTGGCTGGGGTTCCAAACAGCAATGCGAAAAAGTTCCGACGCCATTGGCGGGGTAAACTGAGGCCTACGTCGGATGCCAAAAGAATGCTACTGAGTGTTCCGGAAGTGGGATTTTGTATAGGTTTTGTGAGGAACGTTAAATATCACACGGCTTTTAGCATTGCCGAAACTATAATTAACTTAACTGCTACGATGGCATTAATGAAAGTAAATACACAAAATATACAATAAATGATTCCTTACAATACCACCATTGGGGGTTTCATCTTGGAAGACAAGGCCTTCCGTAGTAGGTACGTATTTGCACGTGTAAGATGTATTACATAACCATCAAAATAAGCCATATCATATCAAATAAGCAGGTTTAAAACATGATATCGATTTTGCTTTCCTTGTTATTCACTATTGTGCAATTTTTGCTACATACAAAATCGATTCTATTTATGTTAACTATTATAAATCTTGTTATTGCAGTAGAGAGTGCTTACCAATATTTAAAAATATAATACGTCGGTGGGGTTTAATATAAGCGAAAAAGACTAAACTAATCATGGAAAGATCGTATAAAGTTTCTCAAATTTATTATGCCTTAACCTTTGATTTACTCATACACATAAAAACTTGTTGCCTGAACTCTCCGTATATTCTAACATTTCCAACTGTTCCGTAGACATTATCCAGACAAGATTAGACACCGAACTGAGTGCATTTGTGTTCCCAATTTTCAGATCGCCTTACTGATATCTGGCAAAAAGCGTTGGACCACTTGCTTGTAATGGCGGCCGTCCACGTATGTTATCATGGAGAATTAGATTACGAATTGCCAGAATTTCAAAAGTTCGTTGTAATATAACACCCGAAATAAACTTGAGAACATGTTTCAACCTACAATGTATCTCCTTGATTATATTCAGGACAATTTAAACGGTCTCTTAATCTTACTATACATTGAGGAAGAAATAAGCTCCAAGAACTTCTTAATCAGTAACTTAATGTCGACCATTTGCCCAATTCAAAATATGGTTCCATCAATACGACTGGTCAATGCATTGTTGGGGCTCTTCCATAATCATTAATGGCTTAACAAAGTTGTCAAGCTGTACAAATAGCGGTGCAACGTTATCAAAAAATAAACAGCTTTACCGGCTCCTTACCATTTGCCGTCACGGAAATCACGGAATCTCCCTTCATTTTCCTTTCCTGTTCCATCTTACCATACAATAAAATTTACATATTTACAAAAGAGTGACTTAAATAGTATATAGAACTCCTGTAACGATGGCTTAAGTCATGTAAAGTGTAATACTCAACCAAACCACCTAGAATAAGCTTTTCGAAGACCAGACCCTACACGTATTTTCATACTACGTATTGTCCTTGAAACCAGACTAGATTTGTACTTATCGCGGATAAAGAAAATACTGGCATAAATAACATTTACTGCATATGCAAGGAACACATAAGTACTTAGCAGCTCGGAAAGAATTGTCACCCAGATAATTCCGAGCAACAATAGAAAAACCGGTAGTAGACTAGACATTGAGGCCAACATCATTGGAACCACTTCTGTTGTTATGGAATCCACACGTGTTTCCGCAACAGCCGGAAAATATTTCCTCGGAATCTTGGAAACCTCGTAGTGCATTTTTACAATTTTATCCCAATAATTTTCTAGTCCCGACTCAGACCAGGAACTTATTGTAGGAAGGATTATTTTTGTAAAATAATTGTATAGTAGTATCCAGGGTACTATGATTTGAACATCAGTTAGAGACCTTGTGCTACTTGTCCAAAAGTTAGGCGAATTGTCATATGCTGCCTTCAACAGTTTTGTGTCCACCTCGTAGTTAAGAACTACAATTGGTTTTTTGAATTCCATTCGAAAACTTGCATTTCCGTCGCACTTCACAATCCCAAGTGGATCATTTGTGGTCATGTTTAGCTTGTATCTACTCTGGCTACATCTATTAAGCTTGATTTTCATCATGGCTTTGCTAAAGGCTTTTAATTTCTTGGATTTTGACTGCCTGTGCCATCCTGAAATGATCCCATGGATGGCTGGTATCCTAGTTTTATTTTGAAGCATATCAGTTGTAGTGAAAATTATGAAGTTTTGCTCGTTATACACATACAAATCCTGGGGATACGACGGCGGCAAATCGAGTGTCAGAGAAGCTGCAAGCTCACCTCCATAAATTACAGTAAGGGACATGCACACAACGGACCATAGAAGTATGATTTGATGACTCCATTTGCTTCCATTGCATTGAAAATGTTGATCAAGTAAAGGCGCAAAGGCGCGTAATACACATTCACTAACTGAATATCTGGACATAAGTCTGTATAGGATGTACACAGTTATTGAAAATGCTCCTGCAATCGCATACCAAATGCCGGAAACAAAAGGAACGAATACGACCAACCAGTCATTTTTCCTTAGTAACTGTTTGTGCATCAGTGTGAAATAGCTGAAGTCTTTCACCTTGGTACCATACCCCAGCCGGAATACCCGTGGTGAGAAATTCCGATTCATGTTTTTCACTCTCCTCGATTCCGAAATACTTGCGAGGTGTAATAGACCATATCCGTCGTAATAATTTCGTTCGTAATTTCTAAAAGTTACATTAGCAAACAGTGCAACTTGCCCCAAAAGCGATGTAACTTTAGTACGCATGTATTGCAACCAAATGTGGTGTCTGCAGGAGAATTGGATGGTGCAATGTACTGGGATTTCATGCAGGAAATGATTCCTGTTCGTTTTTATCCATTGGCTTTCTACAAAGCTATGATCAACGGCCAAATGAGTTTGAAAATATTTTATTACCGGAACCGTCCCATTGTACTCTTCAACAATGCGCCGAGAAGCGCATATCATACAGATTAGCCCTATAGTGAACTTCCCCTGAATTTTAGTAACGTACAATCGAATGTCCATGAAGGCATTGTAGAACCTTCGATTGCCAAATGTCAGCTTCCAGTCCTTCTCAGCTACTCCGCAGCAGTTCCATAAAACGATGTATTTAGGGTTTTCTCTTCGTGCATTAGCCATTTGAAAGTTGTAGTAGACAGTTTGTTTACGTGAACGTTGTTTTGTTATTATGTATACGTGGGCTTGGCATGTAATGAATTTTTGAGTATATGGGATAAATTCAAAGTTAGGAAATGTAAAATTGTGGCCGTCGGAAATATGTCTGTTAGAATAGTTAAAAGTTACCATTTCAAACGTCACTGTTTCCATTGCTCCAGCCCTGTAATGCGTGAGGAACGAAGACATTAAATATGCAGAAGAAATACTTTTAGATTCAAAAGTTATCTTTATGACACACCCTTTCAGTCCATGATTTAGGAAAGATTGTAGTTCAGTAGAAAAAGCTATATTTGGCACTAATCCTTGTGACATAATGTATCTCAGCATTATGATAACTACTGGCAAACCTGTAGAAGGACTCATGCTTAACAGTGGGGCAGTTCTTAAAAAGAATATGGAAAATTTTGAATGTTGAAGTTGAAAGTATCGACGATCATATTCCAAGAACCATTTTTTTGAATGAAACAGACAGGATATAAGCACATAAGGGACGGGCACATAAGCGTTAGTCAGTCTGGGAAATATTAATTAAAACTGAATTGATTCATACACGTGTGGCCGTGGCCGTGTCAGATATGTAATTAACACGCGGCCTTTTGTCTTACACACACGGAAACAGTTGTAGCACAACCGAGTTATTAGTCATCGAAAAATGGAAGCACAGAAGGCGTAAAAGTTAGAATAACCATCATTTATCGAGCTTTATCAATGGTAAATTACGTATTTTTTATATTAAAAAATTATTCATTAATATATGTACTTCATTTAAAAGTGCATATTTGCATTACAAGAATCAGTGTTTGTCTATTTCTAGTATTCTTCGCATTTTTATATTCCTAGTGCAATTTAAAAAAATGGGCTCCAAATGCATTCAAATACGTTTTTTGATTGGAATTATGACTGGAAAAAAAACTTACATATGTTTCGAAGCAGAAAACTAGTTGAAAAATTTAGGCAATCTGCCAAACTAAAATCATCTCATGAACTATTCACTCGAATTGGGAAATCTCGCATGGCAAAGTTTCTGACGCTATCCCAATTTAGTACACCAGCCTCAACGAGGGCTCCAGATCAGGCAGTAATGAAGGTTGGAATGGTTTCGACTTTACATAAATTACTGCTGTGTTGTATGGATGAGCAAAAAAAGTAAGGTTGTTTTTGACTGCGTTGATAGAATCATTAGGTCTGCTCCTAGATTTGTAATGGGCAAGAGGAAGTTTGATCCTATTTCGGAAGACATTTGTATAAGTTTACAATGGCCATTAGCTAAATCTGTTTTTCAATACAACTCGCTGTTATTTCTTTATAAATGCTTGATTGCTAAAGAAGGTGAATATTTTCACAAATATTTAAATTTTACGGCCAAAACTGCTCAAGTAACTAGGAGCCAATCTTATGTCACACATTTAATGTCGCCGAAATCTAATTGGGGTACTTATTCTTTTAATATTGCAGCTGTGAACTACTGGTATCAACTACCTGAATCGGTCCGACATAATATAAGATCCATGAACACTTTCAAATCAGCGTGCTTTGCACATATACTTACTACTCAAATCCATGCATGTTTGTATTATGATGATGAACTTCATGACTTTGTAGAAGGTGTATTGAATCTATTATAACAATTATGTTTTATACTTTAAATTTCTTTTAAACTACTAGTAATTATGATAATTTTATATTTGATTAAAAAAATCTTTAACTCATATAACGAGCAACCTTTGTAACATATTATGACGAATGTCCTTGGTATAATTTACCGAGAGAGAGAGAATTATTATTATTATTACAGAGGGGAAAGTTGAGTAACATATCATTAGCAATAAACCCCGCAAAGCGGAGAATAAGTAAGCACCGAAGAAATTGGGTATAGTACCAAAAATTCCACAGGTCAAACCTGACCTTAAATGTCATTGCTGAAGTCGATTGATTACCATTTGTTATCATCCGTTACCATTTATTATCATCCGTTACCATTTGTTATCATCCGTAACCATTTGTTATCATCCGTTACCATTTGTTAT
>JAAXOA010000309.1:0-26633 GCA_036561885.1 Salina celebensis
CATTATCACCGGTTACATTGTTTTGGGCTGTAAGTACCAGAAAGGAAGAAGGAAAGATTAGTATTAAAATGAAAGAAGAAACAGAGGATTTATTCTGTTTCATAATAAGATAACTTACTCCAGCCATTTCCAGGTTGTGTGGTTGTAGATCCACTTGACATTGGACTGGTAGTGGTTGTAGTCACGGACGATTCTGTGGTAGCCGCTGTTGTTCCAGTCGATGATTGTGTAGTAGCTGCTGTTGTGCTTGTCGACGACTCAGTGGTAGATGAAGTATCAGCACTATCAGTTGGCGATGGAGTGGAGGATGTTTCATCTTCGCAGTCCCATTTCTCATCACAGTCCCATCTCGTATTCTGCCCCTTCGGATGTGCCTGACTTGCCACTACAAGAACGGCAATCAGTCCCGCCTTAACGAGTAGCAGGTTAGACTTCCTCATGGCGATTCAGTCTATTCAACAAATTAGTAAATGGTAATTGGCAACTGGAACACTTTGAGAAGCCAATTGGTCCACTTGTGTCAGCTTCAGACTTGAAACTGTCATGGAAAAACCTTGCAACATTTCGTTTTAAACCATCTGAAGTTTGCATGAAAGAACATTAACGGTTCAAGAAAGACTTCAAGAGGTCAGGTACTTGCTGCACATATCTTGAAGGGACAGGTGCACCAGTTATTTTCAGCATTGGGTCAGGTGCATAATTGGTACTGATATAATAAAGTGCATTGAGATTTCATCTTAATTTTAAGGGTGCATTTTTCATATAATCCGAGATTCTTTTATGGTCGTGGGTCTGAAAACGCGACAAGGGGTTAAGGAACTTTTAACTTTTATGTAGTGTTCGTAAAGTTTTTTCGTTGAATACAGTTGCAAACTTAAGGAATAAGATTTACAGCTACATGACAGGTATCATTTTCAAAGATTTCATATTCTGTGTAACAAACAAATCCTTGCCCGAATTTATGAAAACGATTGTCGGATTTTGTCCCTCACTTGGTCACTTGTTCAATTCCATAGAAGCCGAAGACAGTTAGCAGGACTATCGATTTTTATTGAGTCCACCATGGCAACAAAGATCGCTTCTGATGCAACATGCAACCAGAAATAGAAAATCGGCATAAAATACAAAATTTACTATTTCCACGACAACATTCAACTCAAAGTGAAGGATAGCAATTAGCAATAGTTTCGTATTATCAAAACTGATGATTTTCTAATTACTGGAGCTCCACCGAATAGTTTCATGCTTTCTATAAAAAAAAGATAAGGACAGTGCGTTCACATAAGTGAGGTTCATGTAATTTATTGATCATAGTTATAAAATGAAAATTGTTAGCATATTACGTTTAGCCGTCCCTGAAATGAAATACAACGGAAGATTTATTACAACAGTTGAGCACCGTCTCCACACATAAGAGAACTTACTTCCAAAGGGGGCTCCACACTGTCCTGTTCTAACTGAAATGGCCTAAACTAGATCCAAGCAGAACACCTACTAGTATGCATTATGGATGGTCAAATTGGTAATCCAACAAAATGTTCATCGTATGGTGTGTAAGTAATCTCGTAAAACATCGACAGAATTTATGATAATCGCATTTTAAACGATAAAATTTATTTCAATCCTAGTGAAATCAGTGTAAAACAATTGTAAATAACCGAAAAAATAAATATATTTTAAAATAAAGTTTGTCCTAACTTAATTACGACGTTTTCGAACTCTACTTATCCTCCATGAATTGGGTTCTTCATACTTATTATATAACGGCTCAAGTCTTTGGTTCTTCTTAAACTTGGACAACTTGGTAGGATCCGAGAATCTGAAAAAAGCGGGGGCATACTCCACTAACCATCTCGGATCTATCGTGGTCACCTCTCGCATGTATTCTTTTGTAGTTTGAACCAATTCATGGTAAACAACCCATTCCGGTTGCCTATTGAAGATAGCGCTTGAGGGATGAATGTAAACAACTTGAGAGTCAACTAACGTTCGGTAACCCTCCTGCGGATCCTTCTTCGCTGCATTTCTGAAAAAACCTGAGCAAATTGCTTGTTGCACCTTTGCAGATGACTTGCCACACGAAACAACATCCAACTTGTGACGATCCATAATTCCGAGTAATTGTTTCCGGACATCCTGAGCACGTTTCAAGGTTCTAACTTGAATGAAGTTTTCATAACACCATGCAGCAGCAAATTTATTGTTCTTCCACGCATTGTAGACAGCAAGCAGGGTTAAATGATCCCCTTCCGTTTGATGAAACTTCGCCTTACGTTGATCAGCTAACTGTTGCTTATCCTTTGGGCGGTAGAACACATTTTGAACTGACAACATCGACACGATAGTTAGCAGCTCTTCAGAACATCCTAGTTGAACTGACATAAATGACGACTTTAGATAAAGGTGGCTCCAAGGGGAACTCGGCCATTCTTCTTCCCAACCGAGTGAGAAGACCTTCATCGTCTAAAGCTGACAAAGAATGGAGCTGTTCCAGTGCCATAACTAGGGCTTCAACTGGAGGAGCGTCCATGAAATCGAAATGAATTAAGTCGTTGATTCCCATCGCTTTAAGTTGTAACACAGTAGACGCCAGGTTAGTCCGTTGAATTTCAGGAACTGGTGTTGGCAACATTTCATCACGGTATGCTCGTTCAGTGTAAAGTCTGTAAGCTTTTCCAGGACCAGTACGACCTGCTCTGCCAGCACGCTGTTTAGCCTGGGCTTGTGAAATTGGCGTAACGACGAGTGAGTCCATTCCAGTCTTTGAATTATATACCTTCTGTTTCACGAAACCTGGATCGACGACGTAGTAGATTCCATCGATTGTGAGAGACGTTTCCGCAATGTTTGTAGCAATGACAACCTGAAATTAGACAAAGTTGAACCATGAATTTACAATGTACCTTCTAAAATCAAGAAAGATATACTTGGGACGACGAATATCATAACGATATCGACGTATTAAAGATGGAATACAAATACTTACTTTACGACTTCCAGGTGGGGCTGGGTCAAAAATTCTGGTTTGCATTTCCGAGGGCAAAGCCGAATAAACAGGAAGGATGATGAGCTCTGGAACATCAGGGCCCATGGACTTCATACGCTCGAAGAGTACCTCGCACGCAGTGTCGATCTCTTCTTGACCAGTTAGGAAAAGTAAAACATCACCAGGTGGCTCGTTTAAATGGATTTGCATCACAGTAATCAAGGAGGCATCCAAGTAGTCGGTTTCTGGTTCCTTAGTGTACAAGGATTTCCACAGGAAAGGTTCTTCCGGGAATTGTGAAAATGGGGGCTGCGTTGAAGTACTGAGAAAACTTGACAGCATCAAGAGTGGCTGATGTTACAATTAACTTCAGCTCTTGTCTTTTCGATACTGCTTTCTTCAACAAACCTGCAAGGAAATAAGAAACACATTTAATTAAATAACCGTCAATGGAACATTTTATATGATTTGTTTAATTAGTTTCCGCTTAATATCATACCGAAGAGAACGTCAGTGTGAATAGTCCTTTCGTGAGCTTCGTCCAACATCAATATTGAGTATCCTTTCAGATCCGGGTCCAGCAAACATTCTCTCAACAACATACCGTCTGTCATGTATTTAATCATCGTCTCGGGGGAAGTGCAATCTTCAAAACGAATTGTGTATCCAACTTCCTGGCCAAGCATGCAACCGTATTCCTCGGACACTCGCTTCGCCACAGACATGGCAGCAACTCTCCTGGGTTGAGTACATCCAATTTTTCCCCTTGTTGTGAATCCAGTTTCCGCCAAATATTGTGTAATTTGCGTCGTCTTCCCAGAACCAGTTTCTCCGATAACAATCAAAATCTGGTTATCATTCACAGCTTTTATCAACTCATCCTTGAGTTTGTAAATAGGCAGGGACTGTCTCTGTTCAATAATAGTCATTGAAGTTTTCTTTCCGTAACTTGTCTTCTTTCCTCCGATAACATGTTTTTTCCACTCAGGCAATTCTATTGCTGAGTTGGCTGGTAATCCAACTCCTCTTGAAGATGCACTCTCCGGTTCCACATCTTCCGGCACAGGATCCTCCCAATTTGTCTTATTCAAACCTCCACTGGTGGCTCCTCTTGTTTCTTCCCTTTCTGCCATTTTGCATTCTCTTCGTTCCTTAGCAAGCGCACTTTGCATCATCGCAGCCTGCGCTAAGGAACCATCCGGGTTTTTAACAATTCGCACTGGAGACAAGTCATGGAGAAGTCGACCACCTCCAACACCCCGCAAAAACGCTGGCTCCTCTTCCATCAATTCCACCTCAATATCCTCCTCGTCATCATCATGATCATTTAGAACGTGCAACTCTTCCTCTAACATTTCCACTGTTTTTCTGTCTAGCGATCCAGCAGCTATCATTTGCTTAAGTTCCCATTTCTCTGGAGATGATATCCTGTTTGTTTTTTGACGACCGTCATCTTCTAACGCAAGTGGAGGCAAGAATGTGTTTTTCACCGGCCTATCGGGATTCCTACTTTCGTTCAGGGTGTCAAAGCCATCTTCATGCATCGAGGGTTTATTCAAAGTGGGATTTAAGTCCTCGCCAGTACTCTTGGTCAACATCTTTAATACTCAAACTGATTTTCTGTCCCGCAAACGATAACACTTTCACTTTAACAGACTTTCCACGTTCAACAACTTCAGACACTTGGTTTACACGACCTTCTCTTCGAAGCTGGGATATATGGCATAATCCCTCCCATCGCTTTCGCAATCCATCCAACTGGATAAAACAACCAAAGGCAACAAGAGACGTGACTTTTCCTGGGTATATTTTCCCAACTTCGGGTTCAGCCGGTGGTAATTTGTCACTAAGGTATGATTTTTCTTTCCTGTAGGTATCCGCACGTTTGTCACCTCGAGGTCGCTCCCTACTACCCCCTCTGCGTGATCTAGAACGAGAGCGGGAAACGGCGACGCCCATCATTTCTAGAACGTTCACGGTCGCGACTACGTGATCGTCTTCGGCGTGGCGATCGACTACGACGTCGAGGAGATCGGGATCGGCTGCGATGATCACGTCGTCGACGAGGAGATCTGCTTCGGCTTCTATTTGAACGTTTGTGTCTGTCGCTTTGTTCGGGACTTCTATTCTTGGCCTTCTCCAATTGGCTTGAAGGTGCTAAGGACTCCAAGGCAGCCATCATATCGTCTATTTCTGCAGTTTTTGCTTTCTCTTCAACTTCCTGTTTGATCTTCTGGGCTTTATCTTTCTCCAGCCTGTAAAGAACAAATATTTGATTCATATTTGCGTAAGTTATGTAGTTCCTAGATGTTTAGATGCTGTGAGTTTTATGTTCATATGACTTACATAAGCTGCATCTCTGGATTATCAGGAATCGCCAAGAATGGAAACTTTTCAGACATTACATTTTTCTTCGTGTCAGTCGCAGATACCTCCTTCTTAGTTGCTCCAGCCTTTTCCTGTTTGTCCTTTGATCGCATGTGTTTAATTAACCGGTAAAGGTTTGCAAACAAGGAGTCCTAATAAAAGTAAAATCATGTTTTTAAACGCATTGAAATGAAATGCACAGTTAACAGTAATCTCGATGCATATTGTAATTTATATAACTTTAGTAATACCGTAAAATCAGCCTCATTTTTCACCATTGCCACTCTGAACCCATCGAATGTTGAATTTTCGTCTGCCAAAGCGATGATAAACTCCGCTAAAATATCACAAACAAAAAACACTTAGTATTTGTCCGCCTGCGTCATTTATTAACCTTTTATTAGAATTCCAAGAATTATTGCGCAATTCAGTTGTATTGTTTTACTTACCCAAATCCTTGTCGCTGAATCCTAAATGGTTCTCCAACTCAGTACACACTTTCGACACCAGCGAAAGGTACTCTAACTTCTCAATTTCATCCATGATTTTGAACTTTTTAATCAATTCTGGCAATAATAAATTAACAGTCAACAGTTTGTTTCACAATTATTATTCTTTCTTAAAATTAACAAGTTTTTGAAGTATTCGCTAGTATTCCCCTGAAGCGATACGTCCAGGTACGCGTAAACACTAAAACTTAACTATAATCAGTCATTTATACTAAACATTTATTTGAAAATTGCTCAATTTTAATTAAAATTGAAGTAAATCTGTTTTTGATTCTGAACATGAATCGTTCGCTACTATTTGTTATTTACGTTTAAGAATTTTGGCTCCTCGAAAATTAAATTCGCACTTTGCCCCGATTTCGTTATCATCAAGTAACAGCTCCATCAAGTAACACCGTTCGTTCTCCGCTGGGAGTTTTCGCTTTAGCCTTAGCCTTTTGATTAGTGCGTTCGCTCGACTTTTTTATGCAAAATCTAAAAGCGTGTGTTTTTGCCTTCTTCTCTCTCACTCACTAATCTTGCCGTCGCGTCGGGTCCTAGACCCAATTTTTACATATATTCAAAGTATAAATGATAAGCCTGCCGCGCCAACGCGACTTGTACCTCGTAATGTTTTGTTTTGTTTAGAACAGTATCTAACTTTTAGAACTTATTACATTATCTTAAATCTAAAGACACGGTGGACCAATACAGAAAATGTCTGAGCCTTCAGGGTCCCCCAGAGCTTCGTCACCCGGACCAAGAAAACTGCAAAATCCAAAACCCCGAATTTCTTTGACTCAAAGGGGGAAAACCATCCGTCAGCAACACGACAACGGAAGTGACGATAAGCAAAGGTTATCATCGTCAACGTTAGGTACGCGAAGTACTCGTTCAGCAAAACTGGATTCTCTGGAACCGGAAGTGGAAGTATTAGAACATTTTATTAAGTTGGAAAAATCTGTTAAAAACACAAGCAACAAATCTCCTGTGGAAAGGCTTTTAAGAGACCCCCGAGCTCAGAATCAGAATACAGCTTCATCAAAACATCCAGCCGCCCTTAAATCTCGTCAGGAAGTGATTTCCAAACCACCACCTGCACCCACCAAGGTTTACAAAGTTCCCATCAATCCAACGAGCTTCCCAAGCTACCGTCAACTTCCCTTACAAAGCGACCATCTTGATAGTTTTGGATGGTTTGTTAACACAGATTCAACATTGGGTAACTCTATTATGCCCGTTTTGCCCCGCCTACAAAACCCTCATAAATAAAAACACTCAAGGAAAGCAAATATGCAAATTAGAAAATTAAGTCTCTTGTTTATGTAAAAAAACATTGACTCTAATAAAACTATCTTGTCGTTCATTTGTGGATGTTCTTTTTTTCAATTTTTGCATTGCTCTCTATCGAAGGAAAACTTGGTGGTGGTAGCATTGTGCGCCTTTGCGGGCTTTTAGCCGATTTTGGTTTTCTCTTTTGTTCTGTTGAGTTGTTTCAGGGAGTTTGTGACGAGACGCACAGAGAGAAGAAACAAGTGCATTTAGTTGTCTGCTTGAGTCCTCGCATGTAAGAGTGAGTTAGAAAATTTGAAGTGAAAAGTTGAAAGAAGTTGCGTTGTTGTAAAGCTTTAAAATGGAGGTTCCATCACCTAGCCGTTCGGAAACTTTGAAACTGGAACTCCCAGTTGATCTGAAGTACATTACCAGTTACATGACTTGGATGGAGGAGCTTGCTTGTCATGTTGAAAAATCGGCGGTTACAAAAGCTTCCAGTTTGACGGACTACATCAAATTAATTCTTGCTGCTAAGAACAAGGCTGCCGTTGATCCGTCGACTGGTGTTGTTCTTGTGGTTCCAATCAATCCTGAGTCGACGTATCAAGACGATGAAGAAAGTGACTGGGCAGATAACATTGGACACTGCGCGATCAAATTGAACATAGCTGCGATGTTCACTTATCTTGGAGACTTGGATAGCGCTCGGACTTATTTGGGGGAATTGAGTGATGAATTTTTGGACGGTCTGAATCTCACTGAGAACCATCGAAAAGTTATCGTTTACTTTCGGGATACTTTGGAATGGGTGATTGGATACCTTCCCAATAAGCACAAGGAAGGAGCGCTTCAGGGTTTTACCAAGCATGAAATCATGTGGGAAGATTTCAAAGATGGGAGTGATCAACTGCAAGCAGCTTTAGCCTTTTTGAAGGCTTGTTTGAGTTCGGAAATGAAGTGCTCTGAGGAGGTGACTCTCAATTTATTGCGGGAAGCAACAGCCTTGGATCCTGAATGCCACATTTGGTACCATTACCAGTACCGTGTTGTGCGACGTATCCGGAGGAATCTTAGGAGGGGCAGGGGGAGTAGACTTCCACCGCCGTCGAAGGAAGAGAGGAGACTAGCAGAGAAGGGATTTGAATTGAGCCCAACTGATGTGGTTTCCATTACTGACTACGCTCTCGTTCTAAAGGAAACTTTGTGGATGGAAGCAATGCCCGAGTGGGACGCGAATGAAGAAATTTACATCGAATGTGCCGAATTATTTGAGTAAGTCATTAGTTATTTAAAGTAAATTCAATACTGCCGCTTTTATGCGAGTGATCACTAATCAATTTTTCATCATCAGGAATGCCTATCGAATTGCAAGCAAGATGGACAGCAAAAAGTGGATGAAGAAAATTAAAGTGTATTTGGCTGAATTCCTCGTTTTTGGGAAAGGAAACAAGTTGGACCAAGATCATGGAAAGACCATGTTTGACGAGTTAGCTGTTGAGTATCCGCAGAGTAGCTTTGTCCTGCACAAAGTAGCCAAGCTGTACCATCATGTAAGTAGGACAGAGTATTTGCTAGATTATATGATTGTAGGTTAATTTAAGCAATGGTTTATAAAAAAAACGTACTTATCAGGGCTTATGGCGTAAGGGCGTAGCTGAGGACAGAAAATGCGTTGATCTTGATCGCGCCAAGGAGCTTTACAGGCAGGCTCTGGATTGCCATCCAAGCAACTTTGCATGTCTTATGGATTACATTAAATTGCTTCATCGTATGAAAGACTTCGGTACAATGTCGCGTGCCATTGACAAAACTTTGCATCACGCAACCCGTGATTACCAGGTTGCTAAATTAATGGTAGTGAAGGGGTACCTTGTCTGGATTCACAACCCTCATGCGTCCAAAGACAATCAAAAGGTCGCTGTTGAAACTTGGTTACGAGTGGTCAAGACTCTTCCCGGTTTGGCCAACGATGTTTACGTGAGTTCAGATATATTTGGTTTAACTTTTGTTTTTTAGTGCATAAATGCTCTGCTCTTATTGTATTAAGTTGTTTTTCTTGTTTATTTATTTTCAGCGATGCAATGACGTCGTCTTCTTCGATAAGAACCACCTTCCAAACGATGTTCGCAAAGAAATTGTGGAATATCTGGAAACAGCAATGTATAATTGTGAAGATGAAGCAGAAGCGGCTGAATTGGAAAGCTTTACAATGGAAATGAAGAAATCGTTGATTCCTCGCAAGACGAATGGAAACGCAAGATTTGACCGCAAGAAGGACGATCTTGTCGATAAAATGAAGGGTTTGACCGTTGCTGGTAACAGTGATGGCGATGAACAAGAACGTAAGGGAAAGCAGACAGACAGATCATGGAGGTTCGGGAAACGGGCCCCTAAGAATGACAAAAAGGACGAGGAATGAAATTGTTGACGTGAGAACTTAAGACTACATGTTTGTTTTACTTAATCATTATGTAGAAGTAAATTGTATTAGCTATTATTATACGTACGTGAAATGTTCCTTTCAATGATTATATGATTTATATTCAATTTTACTTGTTCATTTTAAATTGCTGAAAATATTATTAAAGCCGGTATAGCATTAGGTGTTGAAGCGGATAAGTGTTACTGATTTTAATTGCATGATAAGAATGCGGAAGATGTCGTAGCTAGATTTGATATACATGCTAAATATCATGAAAAACTCACCTCAGAGAAGCCATAAGTAGTATCAACTTTTGATTCATATTATAGGTTGTTTTTGCCCAAAGTATTATTTTTCTGGCGAAAATCAAGGGTGGAAGTTGCGAACTTATAACAATGCGATGGTTAGTTCACTATGCAACGATAGATACAGATACAACCCGTTTGTTGTTTGAAATGCATTTAAAACTTGAGTTAAATGAAGGACGTTCTTGCCAAAAAAAAGCTTCAGATCAGCCGTTTACATTTCAAAGTTTTCCAATCATCCAAATCTCACTTGGTTAGACACTTTCACAGTTGTGCCTAACTCGTAGTTTTTGACTAGCTGTTTAGTTCCTGCCTGCATCATTCAGATCCACTTCCCACCCGTTTCGTTACTGTAGCAGATTCGTAGAAACATTCATTTATCTGGTAGAACCTGACAATGGCTGACCAAGGGGAATCCCAAACGAATTCTGAAGGTGGCGTTCCACCACCAAAACCAAGAAATAAGAAGGGTGCAAATAAGAAAAACGAAAGTTCTAAAACGGATGATGACCAAAGACTGGCCGAAGCCACACCGGAGGCTACCGAAACCACCCCAGGTGGCAATGTTGACCAAGAACAAGGAGCTAACAACATGCAGGACCCCGAGGCTCCTCCCATTCCTGGTAAGAAGAAGGGAAGAAAGAAACCAGCACCAGCTGCAGGACCTGGTGAATCCCTATCGTCAACATCGCAGCAATCCCAGCACAAGACAAAAAAGAAATCTATCCCAGGTGCAGACCCTGCTGAACCTTTATCGCCGGTAGATCCTGCTCCCCGTCAAGAAAAGAAAAAAAGGGAATCAGTATCGAATGCCAAACTTCTGTCGTCAACAACACTGCGACCACCTCACACTCCCTCCGGACCCAGTCTTGCTCCATCGGAAGCACAACAAACTGGAGCTGCATCTTCCCAAGAGCCTACAGCATGGAATAAGCTAACTACATGGGTGCGTAAGTTTCTGAGGCAAGACCCATCCAAGCAGTCTATAAAAAAGCCTCGCACCCAATCTCCTTCCCCGTCTCCTTCTCAACGGACCCCCGAAAGACCGCGTTCTGTTCAAGAAGTATCTTCCTCAGCCCCGAACATTATTATAACAGAGGCTGCTCCGAGTGTGTCTACCGTAGGATTTGTGCCTCCTCGTGGACCACCGCAACATGAATCGCTCCCTCTCCGTGGGCATCTTCCTCATCCGCCTGTCACGTCCATTGACGCCGACATAGAGGACGAAATTTACAGTACGATGAGCCGCACATTGCAAAGCTCAGGCACGAAGGCGGTACCGGCATCAAAGAAATATCTTACCGTGGATAAAGCCACCCCCAGCCCAGATGATGAGCTACTTTTCGTAAGCCTTCATTTGTTTAAAAATAATCTAATGGCGGGGTGAACAGGAGAATATGTATTATTCTGCTTGTTTGGCCCTTTCAGACACTTACCCCCAAAGAAGAGATTGTATTTCGTCGCGGAATAGCTGACATGCGATGGGAGGAAGAAGTGGCACTGTCCAGCGGTGCCGAATATATATCCTCTGCCTCTTCTTCTGAAACTTCCGATACGGAACGGGCCGCAGCAGCTATCCTGTGGGAGCGCATGGGACAGCGGAAAATGAATAATATCCCTATAATCACGGTTAACGGCCGAAGGGTTTCATATAGTCACTTAGACCGATCACGAAGCGAAGCTTTTGCCCTTAGCGACAAGCCAGAGCCCGGAAAAAAAGCCCAGAAGGACGACGGAAGCAGCTCGGACTCGGACACAAACAGCAGGCACATTTGGGACCTCATTGACGAAGCAGAAAACATTAAGGAACAAATGCACGAAGGAAAACATGCTTCTCGATTCAAGTTATGGAGAAGACAGTTAACCGTTGTAATTATCCTTATGTTCGTTATGAAAGCCCGCAATCTTTTCAATTTCTTGTGTGAGCTCTTCACTCCGGTTTTATTTTGCGGATTCCTAATCGCCGGAATGGTTTACTGCACAGATGTCCACCATCAAACTATTGTGGACACTAGAAAGGACACAGGCTTTGGTGAGTTCCCTTTCCAGCTACAGCACATTTAATTTTAGTGAAGTAATAATTTAGTAATTATCTTTTTGGTAATTACAGACCCGTTCGATACAGTAACTGCGCAAACCTTGATGACATCTGTGTGCTCTAACACAGACTGCAACACTGAGGGCGATTTAAGAAATTACTTCTTTGTTTATGCACCTTCCAACAACTTTACGGATGACTTAATGGTCCGCGCATTGAAGCATATGCAGTTGGATCAGGCGCATGATGATGGTTCGAATGACGACTATGACGAGGAAGGAAAGGCTAAGGAAAGGAAAGTGCCACTCAGCAAGATTTCCAAACTTATTGGAGTAAACACACCAGAAGAGGTGACTAAAATATGTTCCCAACGCTGGCACCAGAACTCGCAGCCAGACAGTCTTAAGGATGAGTTAGCTGAGGCTCAGCAGAGCAATGTTGGTGGGGTCGGAGCTGGAACCGCAACTCAGGATCTTGGCCAGGGCGAACGAATACAAGACAAACTGCGGTACCCATACGGGATCATATTTTCAATGGAGAACAATCTTGTGGGGAAAGTTAGACTGAAGAATATCAACGAAGATAAAGACGTCCCGCGTCATATTCAGTATACAATAAGGAGCTTTTATCCGGAAATTACTAATACCGTAGAGGGATTTCCATTCCGGGAACAAACTGCTAAGGCAACAGAACATAAATCACGATGTAAGTCTGAGTAACATTTATTATTTTGAGATTGTCGCAAACAAAGTTTTAAGGTTTGCTTGTTTAAATAGTATCCCCGTACTCTATACACACGGGTTTTGTGGGGCTCAATATGGCTTTGGACTTCGCTTTCGCTGAAAAAATCTTGGAGAAGGCAGAACGAGTGGATCCATACATGCAAATCGGCGAAACTAAGACATCTGTAAGAATATTAAAATAGTTTTAATTTTAGTATTGGCCTGAAGTATGTGTTAATTGGTTTGTTTTATGTGAACAGAGGCGAGCATTCTTCAACCAATTTCTTACACAGCCATTGATGAAGCAGTTTGACTATCCGGCCTTCCATGATAAAAATGCAAAGATTAGGGTCTGGCTTTCTGTTACACTGGCTGTGTCACTCAGTTACTTTCTCCTCGACATGTTAGCTGTTAGTCAAACTGTTCTAGAGCACAACAGAGGGAGCATTGAAATGTTAAAAATCCATGGAATGACTACTGCTATGAAATGGATCGCCAATCTAATTGTAGTTATCATCCTTCGCGCTATTCCAGCACTGGGGATAGCTTTAATAATTCACTTCTTGATGTCTGTGGAGTCGGTTTCCCAAAATTACAGCGTCATTGCCTTATGGCTGTTCTTGTGGATGCACGCCTGTACTTGTTCGTATTTAAATCTGTTCGTCATCTCAACCTTTATTATAACGAAACGTAAGACATTCACAATATTGCGTTCTTAATGCTGTTAGTATTTCACGATTTTTAAACAAGTAAGCACATAATGTCTTATTCTCGATTTTGTAGCTGAAATAGCCGGAATAATCGTAGTCTGTATTAACATGGTTTCCATGTGTCTGCCGATGCTCTTCTTTGTGCAATGGGATTCCTTCCACTTTATCATGAATTTAGCACTATGTTTTCTGTTACCCCAATGGAATTTTGCGAATGGGTTATATTATTATCTGAAGTTTGAGATATACGGTAATTTATTTCCTGAATTTGCTTCTTTTCCGTTAGTCGTTTAAAATATTATTGGTATTAAACCTGTGTTTTTCTTTATATTGCAGAGGAGGGCTTGTCGTGGTATGACTTTCCAGTATTTATGGACCTACAGAACCACAAGGTTATCTCTCTCCCGCTAAGCTGCCTGTTGTTCTTGTATGCGTCAATATTTTACATGCTGCTCGCAATATACTTCGACCACATTTTACCTCGCGAGTTTTCACCCCGGGAGAACTGGCTATTCTTCCTCAACTTCTGTACTCGTCGTCGCGTGAATACAGCACCCACGCGACCTATTCCCCGATCAATGAAGCCAACTGTGCTCGAGCCAGGCCCTATGAATTGCGTGTATGGACCACGCTTCCGCGGCGTCACAGTCCATGATCCAAGCAACAAGGTCACAGTCCTCGACAACATTTCATTGGACATTTACGAAAATGAAATTACTTGCATCATCGGCCAAATTGGATCGGGAAAGTCTGACTTTCTTAATGTCATAGCTGGAGTAGTGGTGCCCTCCGCAGGCTTTGTGGACGTTAAAGGCCTTCGTGTCCACGAGTTTCACGACCTTACCAATCGCCACGTGTCATTTTGTCCTCAAAGAAAGCTCCTGATAGAATCTCTCTCTGTGGAGGAACACGTCATTGCCTGCTGTATGCTACACGGTGCCCCGTACGCCACGGCGAAGTATCAAGCTTCATATTTAATGCAAATGTTTGGACTGATGCCAATGAGACGACACAGCTACACGGGACTTACCGCAAATGACGCTAAAAAGTTAATGCTCGCGATGGCCCTCTCCAAATCCCCATCTGTCTTACTACTGGACAACCCTATTGACGAGTTGGATACGGAATCACGGTCACAGTTCTGGAAACTCCTTCAGGAACTTAAACCCATGCGGAGCATAGTAGTCACTTGCACAACTCTTGAAGAAGCTCAAATGTACGCAGACAGGATTGCGATTTTGAGCAAAGGGAAACTAATCTGCTATGGAAGCCCTCAATACATCCGTCTAGCCTACGGCGTTGGCAACATAATGACGTTGAAAATGATAGATGGCTATGAGCCGGATGTGTACGCCATGAAAAAACTCTTGCACAAAGAGCTCCGGGGGGCTCAAACAACTCTCCTAGAGACACAAGGTGTTTCAATGCAAACTGGTACAGTAAAGTTTATCATGCCTTACGGAAAGTTTCTTGGAAGTTTGCTGGAGAAGCTGGAGGATAGTATGGAGGACTACGGGATTTCCAAAATTTTTATGCATCCTCCAAGTCTATGGGCCCTGTTCGAAAAAATTTCAACTAGTCCAGGAATAGAACAGTCGTTAGCCAAGCGGGAAATCAAAATGATACGCGAACCAGAAAGTGGTCCTAAGGAAAAGTTTGTTACTGCCGCGAATCCTCCTGTCCCCGAATTAACTGAAGAAACCAACCGCTCATGGGTGAATATTTCGAAGGGCCTAATCCTCAAGAAGTGGTGGTATTACCGTCAGAAGTATTTTTTCTTTTTGGTAGCCTATATTCCACAACTGCTGATGTTATTTATGGTACCAATCACTTGCCAGTTGTTTGTCTTTGTGAAACCGGAAGGCATTGCTAGAATTATCAGTTCTTACATGTACCCGAACATATCAATCATGTTTCGATCTATGGACAATGAGCACACACGAAAGGGTAAGGACCACTTTAGTTTCACGGTTTCTCTTTTTTCTTTTTTTTAAATACTATAACTGTTGCCAACGAGCTATACTCCTTAATGTTATGTATTTATTTATATTTGTGTTCTTTACAGGTTGGGAGGAAGCATTTAGACTTGTTGTGCTAGATGAGGACCCCGGAACTAGAGTACAAATCGTTGGTCCAGAGACGGATATATTATGTATTAATTTATATTTGTGTTCTTTACAGGTTGGGAGGAAGCATTTAGACTTGTTGTGCTAGATGAGGACCCCGGAACTAGAGTACAAATCGTTGGTCCAGAGACGGATATAGAACACATCTTAGCGGAAGGGAGAGCTCACTCTTTAACACAGTTAAAGAAGCAGGCGATTGTGGCATTTTCAAAAGACAAGAGTGGCTTTGTTGGGCACTATTCAAGCAATTCTTTACACTCCGCCGCAATAGCAGGCCATTTAATGATGCAAGCTTTCCTGCACTTAATCAGCCCAAACAGAAACAAAACGTACGGGACAACTCTGATCTCACACCCCTTCTCCCAGTATGAAGGCTTCCCCGTAGGATCCACTCAAAACGTGTCCTCAACGATTTTAGGCATCTACTTGTCCATAATACTGAACTTATTGAGCATGCCAATGCTGAGGATGATTCTCAGGGAGAGAGAAACGAATTTCAAAGCGATTCAGAGACTAACGGGCGTCTCGTCATCGCTCTATTGGTTATCCCACGGAGTCGCAGATTTCATCTTGTATCTTGTCATCACCATATTTGCCTGGCTGATGATATTACTACTAGACAAAATACACCAGCCTCAACTAGATGGTCAAGATGAAATAGGTATACTACACGTAATTCTTGTAATTCCTTTATTAGTGTAGTTAATTAACGATAGATCTGTTTTTATGTGTAGTTGCCTTACTCATTATAATGGGACTATGGCTGTGTTGGACTGCGCTCCCTTACACGTATTTGATAGCATGCTGGCTTCCGGCGAGAAGGGTCGGCTTCGGACATTCAATTTTGTTCCACTTTTTGAGTGGAATAATTCCGAAAGTTATCACGTATCAACTTATGAGGTTGAAGACTCCCTCTTCCACTTCACATTGGTGGCCGAATCTCATTCGATACTTTCTCTATATATTTCCAACCTACTCGCTTACTTCTGCATGCGTCCATTATTTTCACATTGTTGGGGACGAGCATTGGTGCAGCAGTCTGGACACATCGTCGACTGGGGTAAGCCATCTACTATAGATTAGTGTTTACATCGATAATTTCATTTACTAAATCCTGTTCAATTCACGTATTTGTAGGAATGCAAAATGTATGAAGATGCGAAAGCTCTTGTTGCAAATGAGACCATCATGGATGAGGTGGACACGGATAACGACAGAATCTCTGAAAATGCTCTCCACTTCCTAACGCGGCAACTTATTCATAATGATACATTACGGACGTGCTGCAGTAAGTAATCAAGTTAAAAATAACCGTTTGCTTTATTGTTTGAATTGAAATAATTATGGTATTTTATAGGGGCTTACTGTTCAGAGGCAGGAACTTGTCAGCATGGTTCAAAATTTCTTCGCTGGCCAAGTACGGCGGAGATTCCTTTGCTTCAACATGATTGTGTTGCGTTGTTCATCAACGGTTTAGGATTTTGGATACTTCTCATACTTTACGAGAAACGTGTTATACAGGGTATATTATAAATATCTGGTACGGCTCGGAAATAATTTTTTTATTCGGAAATAATTCATTATTTTTTGTCCAATTCGGACTTTACGTCGAAATTTTAACAATTGAATGTGTACTTTTAGAAACAAAAAGTTTGTGGAAATCTGGAGAAATCCGTCGCGCTCAAAGATGTGAAAGGTATGTATGCAAAATAACGCATTTAGTCGACCAAGACGTCAGTTTTGTTATGTAAAAACTTGTAATTTTTCAGCTACTGAAGAGCCTGAGGATGTCAGACGAGAGCAGCACAATGTCGATTTTATGGTATGCAATTCAGCAAACATTTTTTTTTTTAAATTAAAATATCAAACACAGGAAATTCTTGTAACCAATTGTTGTAATCTGTTCGTAGATCGACATTGAGGGAGATGTAGACTCTGAGGTTTTCTTGGTTCAGGACCTAACTAAATTCTTTACGTATGTCAAAGGCCTTGACCATATTTATTTCTCTGTGCCCGTCCACTCTGTTACTGGAATCTTGGGGCTTCCTAAAAGTGGGAAAAGTACTATACTGAACCTGCTCACCTGTCAAATATCCCCTTCATCTGGTTACGTCTATAAAGACAACGATGTGCTGGAAGGGAAGTCTATGAAACGATTATTGTCTGATGTAGGCTACTGCCCGCAAAAACCGTTTCTACTCCCGTATTTAAGTGGAGCTCAGATGCTAACTGTAATGGGTCGTCTACGAGGTGAGTTTTAAAAGCTATTTAAAAGAAACTTATAAGTTGTACGCTAAAACTAACTATAAAACTCGAAATGACAGGATTGTCCAATTTTGAGTGCCAACGACATGTCTTGTTATGGATGGAACTATTTGGTAAGTCTGCATTTGTATTATTTCCCCAATGGGACTTTTCAGTCGTTATGACGTAAAAGCTAAGTATAAGTTTTACTACTTTTATAGATCTACAGGACGTTGCGAATACAAAGTGTGGCAACTACAGAAATGGGCAGAAAAGACGGCTCTGTTGTGCCATGGCACTTATTGGTGATATAGAAACCGCTATTTTCGACGAGCCTACTGCGTCCATGGACAATTCTGAGCGATATATCTTCTGGAACGTAATCAGTCGGATACACGACAACGCTCCTAAGACCATTGTTTTTGCATCAGTAAACGCAGAAGAAGTTCAAAACCAAAGCACTAAAACATTGCTAATGGAATCAGGCGCCCTTGTTGCTGTCGGTCATTTGAATGACATATTTAAGAACAATAATCAAGGCTACACGCTTACCATACGGTATGGATTCCCATCAAACAGGCAGTTCACTGACTTACAGCGAATGGTCAAGCTTGATAAATTTAAAGATTACGTGATAGAGTATTTAAGGCAAGTATTCATCAGAACTCCTTTCATGTTTCAAGCTAACTACAACAAACTAATTGGAGTATGATTTCCATTTCTGTAGCCCTTGTTCCCTAATTGATGAACAAGACAGCGTACTGATATACAACTTGAAAGATACAACCCTTAAGCTCAGTAAAGTTTACACTGCTATGGAAGGAGCAAAAGTTAAATTCACTACTCTAGTCAGAGAGTAAGTCATGAAAACATTATTCGAAATTAAATTATAGAGAACTCTCGTAATTATTTAACTTTAATGATTTATAGCTTCCAAGTTTACGAGCTATCATTGGATGATATTATTCTTCAGTACCACAAGAATCGTGTTCGATACGAAGAAACTTACATGAAATAATGTTTGAGTTGATTTTTTGTTTAGATTTTGAGGTATAGTAAATTAGTAATTAGTTTGAGTTTCAAAATGCCCGTTAGTAGACATTATGTTGTTTTTGTTTAGTTTTTTGAGTTAAACAATAAAAACCGTCTTCTTTAACATTATGATTTTATTCATTTTAAATCATTGTTTTGTATAATGTTTAACTGACAACTTGTAAATATTTAAACAATCGATTAAGATTGATGAATGAATCTTCACTAGTCTTCTTTAACATTATGATTTTATTCATTTTAAATCATTGTTTTGTATAATGTTTAACTGACAACTTGTAAATATTTAAACAATCGATTAAGATTGATGCATGAATCTTCACTTATACAGAAACGGTACAATAATATAGATATCGTTTTCTGATACCTGATTTATTTTTTTGTATTGATACTAACAGGAGTTTTAAATGTAATAGGGTACATTTACCAAATACACTTTTAAGTTCGATCGTAAGCGTGAAAACATCTTTTATTACACGTTATGTTTACAACTCTACATTGTTTTTCTCCTCTAAAATGCTTATCTACATTAGTCAAGTATTTATCATCACAGAAGCTAAATCACAAATTATAAAAAGTATTACTGCCTTTGTGCATACCAAAACCAAATCAACCCAGCCAGTACTGAACAAAACTTTATTGTAGACTACAAAACAACAGACACAACTCTCTCCGAACGATAAAGTAAAATAAATAATACTGCTTAAAAACATCGACTTATTCCGCGGAGAATTTTAATTAGCATGAAAGTTGAAGTCAATTATACTCTGAATTAATCATTTATCATATATGTTGTAGGTTGTAGACTACCTGGCCCATGTAATTGCACAGATTATCATCATCACCTAGTGGTCAGCTCGGTTTGGCACAGAGTTAATTTTTTTCCATTAAATCACAAAAGCATGAACAACAGTATAGTAGTAGATTCAGAGATAAATACTGAATCATCTAACAACAGTTTTAAGGTATGATGAGTATTACAACGGTAAGAACATTAACAGCATTATCCAGTCAAATTTTTCTTAGTCATTTTACAAATAGGTTGCATGCACTGTTGCATGGGTTTGTGAGTTATGACAGTTTTATCACTAAAGAACATTAAAAGCTACGCAGTTTGCAAAATACTGTTGTACTATGGTAAGGAAGATTTCGGTTAGTTGGTTGAAAGTTGTTTTTACTCCTCATCGAGTTCCCTGGTACTTTCGACGACGACCACCGCGCTTCCGTTTCTTTGGCCATCTTGAAGAATAAAAAAATCATAAATTACGACAAATGAAAGATTTAGAAAATAGAATCAAGGTAAGTTGGATACCTGCCGAACAACTGCTCCCATAATGATGGGTGTATTGCGTCTTCACTTCCTATGTCATCAGACCAGCAGTCCTCTCGGCCTTTGCACTGCTTCAGTTTGTACAAGCGTGCCATAATCCAATCTTCGCTAGACGCAGGGAGAGTGTCAATGGCATTTTTCAACTGATATGGATCTGTGGATTTCATTTTGGCACAAGTATAGTACATAAAAGATAAGAATACAACAGGTACTTACAAGATAAGTTACGTTTAAAATTAAGATGCGTTACCATTTGTTAAGTCAAAATACATCTTGAATCCAGTGATAAACTGGCAATATAGATAATTGTGCGTAGTATTGACGGAGCGCAGACAAGAGTACGAGTTATTGTTTGCGTTCATACAAAAGCAAAACGAACCGCTGGTCCAACAAAGGTTGTGTCCTCCAATGATCACTATCATGCCAGAAACAATTCATTTTCTCCTCCTTACCAGTTTTGTCACAAGTTTCGGCCTGGAGGTTTCCAAAATTCAACATTAGTACATGCGATAATAGTAATGAGAATGAATTATTTCTTCTAATCCGAGAAACTGGCTATTTTCCCTACCTGTTCTCTTTCTACAGGATCTCCTATTCTTTGAAATAATCTCTGTTTTTTCCTCAATTTGCTTAACAACTTTCTATGCTTCCTGTCTTCCCTTTCCTTTTGGCGCAACCATTTTGGATCATTATAACAACTGCATTCCCCATCTTCGGCTTCACTTGGTGAACTGGGATTCTTATTTAGCAAATAAATTCCTTTCATTTTATTTCTATTATGGGAATTTCTGTGTTTTCCGCGTGGTTGAACACTTGGCTTCTTCGTTGTTTCTTTTATGGAAACAACCTCAGGGACCTCAGGGATGACTTCTTCCTCTTCAGGTGCTGCAGGCTCAATTTCGTCACCTTCTTCTATCTGTGGATCAATAGTCCTTTCTGTGGAAAAGTTCACGATCTGAATGTCTTCAACTGGATCGTACACAGGAACGTCAGCAGTAACGACTGGTGGCTTATCATCCTCCGCTACTCCCTCCTCATCTTTTTCTTCCCTTCCAACTTCATCGGATTCGTTAGATCCAGTTTCATAGTCTTCCTCTGGTCCGATGTCGTCCACAGTTTGATTCCCATATTTTTGTTTTCTTTCTTCACGCCCTCTGCCACTAGTTGCACCCGCAGGAAGAGTTTCTTTAGGATAATTATCCGCTATCCATTTTCTTCTTAGATCTTTTCTTCTCTGTCTAAGATATTCAATTCGCTGCTTTAGCTTCTCGATCTCGTCGTCAATCCGTCTTTTCTCTGTTTCCCAGTTGAGATCGTCTTGCTCATTGCCAACAGCCGACCTCTTAAACCTACACGAGCACTTTTGACCACTTTCTGGCAAACTGTGATTATGACGATAAACAGGATCGTTAAATCTTGAATCCTTTCCGAACATTCTATTATTGACCAGAAAATCAATGTTTTGTCGGCATTTCCGAAACCGAATCCGGTTTTTCTCTTTCCTGCAGAATTTCTTTTGGCCCGGCATGCACGGATGAGGGTGAAGATTACATAGGTGCTTCAAACTTAACACTTCGTCCTCATCTACAACAACTTTCTCTCTGTTTCTTCTTTTTCCTTTCCGTCCATGCTTTTCTGACAAACTTTCTCCAGAGCTTTCTTCTGTCGTTGGAGGATTTCTGCGGCCAGGACTTTCAATCAAAAACACATCAGGCCAGTGCAAATTCTCTTCCTTTTCACAATTGGGGCAGTACTTTTTCAACAATGGGACCATACTCCGGCCGTCCATGTCGTCTGGGATGGGAATATTGGCGAGATCAAGAAAAGTCGGCGCTATATCAATGTTAAGGACAGGTTCCCTGATAGTACTTCCTACGTCAATCATTGACCTCGGGCCGGTCATGAAAAAAGGAACGCGGATATCAAACTCGTAAGGCATTGACTTCCCCTTCACGAGTCCGAATTGACCTACATGGTAGCCATGATCAGACGTGTACAAAGCATAAGTAGAATCCCTCAATTGGGCAGAGTCCAGCTGCCGGAACAAATCCCGCATTGAGGTGTCCACAGATTGTAATGTTTGAAGACGCTTAGTCATTAGCATATTTGTGAATTCTTTCAAAGTCGGGTTCATTTTATCCGTTATCCGTAGAATCCATTGTTTGTCTGAATTTGGTGCGAAGTTGTAGCTTGGCGTGTGATGTGGCGTGGCATTTAAAAACATGTTTGAGTACCGCGGAGCAGAATCTTCAGGACCGTGTGGGGATGGAAACGATAAGACGAGAAGAAACGGGCGCTTTGTTGGATCTTCAGAAACTCTCTTCAAAAAGTCAAGGCCATCGTGGGCAATTGAGTCTGGGTAGTAGTCATGTTCCAAGTCGTGTCCGTAGCGGAATCGTTTTCCATTTCGATTTAAAGTATAATTATAGTATCTGGAATTCATTAAAGTCAAGACCATCGTGGGCAATTGAGTCTGGGTAGTAGTCATGTTCCAAGTCGTGTCCGTAGCGGAATCGTTTTCCATTTCGATTTAAAGTATAATTATAGTATCTGGAATTCATCAGGAGTCCATTCCATTCGTCCCAGCCATAGGGTATGTGAGATCCGTCATATTTGTTAAGGTATTTTCCAATGTAACTTGTATAGTAACCGGAGGACCATAAGTGGGCAGCAAACGTTTTCTTTTCATATTTCTCACGCCAGTTTATACTGCTACAGTTGTCGTTGTTTGTGAATACTTCGTGATTGTGGACGTATCTATACAATCAGACCATGAAATTTCAATTTATTAAAGCAGCTCTGATTCAAATTCAAACGATTCAATTTTCAAACTTACAATCCAGTCAGCATTGAGGACCTCGACGGGCAGCAAATTGGTGTTGACACATACCCATGTCTAAACTCCACTCCTTCATCTTTAAAAACTTTCAAAGTTTCCGGCATGTAGTCCATACTCCCCAATTCAATATCCTGGTCGTCTGTAATAATCAGTATCAAGTTCGGCCTACTATCGCCATCCCTCTTCCGCTTGCTCTCGTCTTCTCTTGGCTCTTCAATCTTTTCTTCTTCCATTCTTTCATCCTCAATTTTCCCCTCTTCTTCATCTTCTTCGTCTGCTCTTGTCACCAGTTCTGGTTCCATGTCATCCGTCGTTTCGGTTTCAACCACCAAATGCTCTCCATAATCCCTAGGATCGTCTACTTCCCAAAACGACGACGACTGCGACGGAAACGGTGGATATGTCGAGTCTTCTTCTATCCTTCGATCACCCTTGTCCGGCAGCATATTCGTTGTCCTCTCTTCCACCCCGTGGGTTTTCTCCCCCACTTCCGGTCCATTAGAAACTTGTTTTACTCCTATGTCACCTTCAACGAATACTACATCCTCTCCGTAACACTCTCCCACCACTGTCAATATCCCAACTAGAAGTATCCATTTGGAAATCTCCATTTATGGAACAACTTTCTTTCACACAACACAAAAGTATTTTCCTGTGCGTCTTCCTTAATCACCAACTTGTCCACCGTCTTTCTAAACTCTGACCAGGGAAATACAAAAAGCAGACTCATTACTACATCATCTTCTCCCACCCATCATCATTATTGTCTCGCCATCGTCACCAATTATGAATTCTTTTCGTCTACCTTTCTACGTCTCCTACCTTCACATGACAATCATCCTCGCCAAAATATTTAGCTGCCAGCCCTTGTCCATCGTTTTTACTGCCAAAAAATTCCCTACAAAAACCACATAAATTCAAGATTTACTCAAAAAAATCCAAACAATTACAGGTTTTTTAGTATTGAGCTGTCGCTTACTTTTCATTTCTCGTAGCCCTCTGGCTGGACCATCACCAAATTTTGTTCCTAAAAACACTGTGTGTGTGCAGCTAACAGGTTTTTTTTACGTCTCTCTCAGGCGCTAACTAATAACACTGTTAATCACCAAAAATCCTTGACTCCTTCTCACTCCAATTCACAGACTAGAATTGCTTGCAAAAAAAGGTTATTAAACCTGGAAGCTCACATGCACTGCATGCAGAAAAACCTGAAAAAAATGCAGGAAAAAAATCCATATAGCATTTTACCTAAAGAAAAGAAAATATTGAAAAGAAGTTGTTTTCTTACGTGTGATGTGTGATGTTTCTTTTTTTGTGATAACACTTTTTTGAGCGAAAAATGTGGGTAGTAGAGACATGTAGTATTTTACAGCGATGATGTCTGGATTGATATGAAAGATGCAGGAGGGGATTGGAGGAAGGATAAATAACAAAAGCACCAACACCAAACGACACGACAAAAACATGTAATGTAGGTGTAAGATAGGAGATTTTTATCTGAAAAAGCGCATCAAACTTGCTTTTGGGTGAATGTACAAAATATTGATGTGCAGGAGGAGAAAAAAATATATAATTTCCTGTTTTCTTGCCAAAAAGAGATTTTTGATGAAAAGAAAAAAAAATGTGAAAGGATCAAAAATATAAATAGCCAGAGAAGTTTAAAGGTAGATGAATAGAATTGGGGAACGGAACACCCACGGATCTTGACTTTTGAAAAGCCGAGAAAAAAAACGCATGCTTTTAATGAAGGGTTAATTTGACTTGATTTTAAGAAAAAAACTTAATTAAGAAACTTATCTACCTTAAAATCCTATTGACCTTCAAGTTTTAAACATTTTGAACATTTGGTTAATGACTTTGATACGCACCGAACGTTGTCGGTTTAATTTGGTTAAAAAACTGGAGGCGTTTTTAGCAAACTTCGCGTTGATTTTGATGATCATTGATCGCGATGAAAAAGAACCGTTGTTGATTCTTTCTTTTTTCTCGCAAAAGCGCAGAGATGTGCTCAGCGAAATCAGCTCATGTGTATTTTCTTGGTGCATGTGGTTTGAACGGTAAATAGAGAACAGATGACGACCACGGTGTGATGCCTTTCATGCTTCTTTTCACTGTCACATTTTTGTAAGCTTTTNATGACGACCACGGTGTGATGCCTTTCATGCTTCTTTTCACTGTCACATTTTTGTAAGCTTTTTTTGTTTTTGGAAACCGTCGCGATCTCAGGTATTGAACAAACGGTTAATTTAATTGGCCCTGTGTGTGCATTAAGACGATTAAGGAAATGGTTGGAAAAGACGACGAAATTAAGTTAAATATTTGGGGAGGTGGTTGGGGATTACCATCAATTGACCCTGCATCTATTCAATGTCTTGTAAGATAACACATCTAACTAGTAAATAATTTAGTTATACTTAACTGGCTTGTTGCGTTTGGTCTTATTTGATTGGATTGATTAACTGATATTACAGGCTAATATACGCTTTGCTGGAGTTCCTGTCAAAGTAATTGAGTGTAACAATCCCTGGAGATCTCCTCTCGGTCGCATTCCGTTTTTGGAATCTGGGTACGGATTTCGCTTACTCACCAAACGACGTTTCAGCTTATTTACGATCTAAAAACTTTAGTGCTGACTATGGATTAACTTCAGTGGAATGTTCAGAAACTTTGGCATACATGGAGTATGTATGGGACACTCTTCAAGTTGCTTATCAATACTTTGCGTACGTGATTTCCACTAATCTACTTGATTTATTCAATCTACTCACTCATATGTAACACTTAACACTATTCCAATGTTTATTCCAGGTGGATCCATCTCAATAACTTCAACGAAGTCGTCCGCCCCTTCATAGGCCGCCGTCTTCCTTGGGTTTACAAAATGTGGTATCCAGAAAAGATCCGTAAACACGCAATCGCCGTCATTTCCACAATCTATCCTGATACCAACGGTCCCTCGGATATTGTCGAACGCTTTATAACCGTCAAAATTCAATCCTGTCTCAAGCTCCTCTCAGACAAGCTCGGGTCCAAATGAATTCTTCCTTGGAAAACCTGCTCCTACTACAGTAGACTCAGTCGTCTTCAGCTATCTCTCCTTCTTCTGGAAAGTTCCATTAATCCATAACCCAATCAAAGAAATGATGAAGTCAACTCCCAACTTGGAAACATACTTGGCCCGGATTTCCCAGCGATACTTTCCCGTTCCTCAGCGGAAGCTTGATGGAACTCCAGCGGGGGCTAGTAGCCGGATAGTTTATGGACTGGATGGAGATGTTGTAAACCCAGACGGTTCCACGGAGTATCCTCTCTCACACAAAATATTTGCTATTGGCTTCACCACCGCTTTGATGCTATTTTATGCCTATAAAAATAGGATTGTTCGCTTTCCACGGATTGAGTCTGTTGCTGCTCAAGAGCAAGACGATGAGGACGACTACTGGGAGGAATAAAAATGCAAATTGTCCAGTTTCTTAACTACAAGATCAACCAGTTTGTTTTCTTCAAAGTAAAGTAGTTATCATTAGCCAATCCAATTGGTTGCAAAACTGACTGAGTTTCTTTTTGTATTTATTTATGATTTTCTCGTGGATGGGGGAGTTAATAAAAAAATCAAAATTAGTCAAATATTTACTACCAAAGGATGAAGGAAATAAACTATTTTTTATTACACTTTTTTTCTTTTATAACTGTATAAATTATGCAACTCACTTATGCACCAGGCAGTTAAC
>JAAXOA010000310.1:0-26632 GCA_036561885.1 Salina celebensis
AGAACAAAAGGATGCCTCATGCCTACCTTTTCTTTCAGACATGCAACACTGGCTACGGGCGTTCGGAAACCAGAACTGCAACTTTCACAACGCAATGCGGTGCGATATTCTTCTCGCAAGTTTTATTTTAATGTGACAGCATTTTTGTACAGAAATGCAATAAAACAATTTTCTAACGGAATGAAGAAAAAATAGAAGCCCAAATGAGATTATCAAACAAGATATTGCATATAGCAAGATTCTTTCAACGAAGGATTATAAGTGTTGAATTTCTGAATCAGGACAAGCCCTGTTCTCACACTATTATCCATAATTCGTAATGCAGTCTTGTAATAATTTTCCTGTTGACTTTCCACTATGATTTGCAGCTTCATTTTGAATGCGTAAGAATATTTAATATTTCTTCTCATCGCACACAGCGCCAGAGCTTTCCCTTGGCAGAAGTAGTCTTTGGTTTAGTAGTTTGCCTTCATTGACTACACCGCTGAGTGCACAAGCGACAAGCTAGTCTCGTTATTAGAATGCATTATGCAACAATAACCAATTTAACAATATTTTAAAGTGGTGACTTATTCATGCCCTGTACCACATGTCTTTTATTTCATTTTATTTATATTAAAACTCATTTAACAAACGTACCCGAAAGAGGGAGAAGATGCCACACGAAAGGAAAAAAGTATAATTTTTCATAAGACAAGCCAGCCCACCCAACATGCATACAACAGGTAAACCACGATATTATGACTTAATGAATGCAAACGATTTACATCACGCAATCATTAGGAAAACTTCCAGTTCGACTAGAAAACTGTATTGTGTAAATGTAGCATCTTAGAATGTTATTAGACGAAAGAAAACGGGACCAGAGAAGGTTTTTTAAGTATAAAAATCATCGCCAGCAAAAATTAGGTTTACCCTTTTAAAATATATTAATTGTGAAAAAATGTTGCAGATAGAAAGTTCATTCTATTTCAAACTTCTGCACAAAATGATTACATAAGCGATGCACTACCTGTTATGACTATTTTTCACACTACATGTAGTTTTACACACTGAGACTAGCCGTTCCTCGGACCTGGCATATTTACAATTATTTCAGAGCCATTGACAGGGTAATGTATTATTAGGAGAAAAAACAGTTCAGTGTCTTATTCAAGAAATTATCTGGCAGAAATGGTTCATTGGTATGTATTTACAAATTCTTTTCTCCCACTTGAACTTATATAGTAGTGTTTTGGAAAGTCAATTTCGTGTTTACATGTGTTCATCATACTGATTATGCATCAACGGAAAAAAAATTCCCAGGCGGACAAGGGTTTTCTTCTCCACATCTTGTCTATGAATAAACGAATCCCTCGAAACAAAAGGAACTCCCAGAAGTTCTCTTTCGTGCTATAATCACAACTTCTACCTCTTTATTACTTGTTACTTGCAAACTTTTTTAAAGGAGTATCAAGATACAAGAGTACAGTAGCCTTTAAACGTTCTTTATATTTCTTGGTGCAAGTAATTTAGATGCCCCACTAAACGGCGGTATTTAGATAATATTATAGGTAGAAGGGAAACTTGATGTGTGAGTTCCACCACCGGCCACTGAACATGATGACGATAATTATGCAACATAATAACAGGGCTTCGTATCAACCAGTAAATTGAAGAGCAACTTTCAACCAAGATGATCAAGAAAAGGCGAAAGAAGAAACGACGCAACAGCATCATGATGACGAGTCTAATTTTGAAGAGTTGAATGAGTGATATTTCTATCGCTTTCATACATGCTCCGTTCGTTTTGTTCGTGTTGTTTAAAAAAGGATTTTAACAGCTTTAAGATTCAGTCAGAAAAAATGCATTTTATAATACTCTCCAAGTTACATTTCACAAGATTTTGCGAAGACTGTAAGTAATTGTTTTGTTTTTTTGCCCAATTCTTGGTGAAATGACAGTTTGTTTGGCATAAAAAAGAGTTTTATGAGACTATGAATGATGAAAAGACAGTAAAAATGAACATGAATGGGTGCATCAGGATTACCAACAAAGTCGATAAAGACGATGATTAACGTTACATAGGGTGCTATTAGTAAAACATAACTGTACAAATATTTACTGACAATGCATGAGGATTCTAAAATGTAGTTTTGTTTTGCATATAATTTTATGAAGACATTTTTTCGCAAGATTCGGTGTGGTCTAGGAGGGAGTGTTAAGAAATATTGTGCATCATGTTAACCTTGTCGAGTACAACATTTTTTATTATCGGCTTGTCTACTTCGAAGTAGTTCGTGCAAGGTGTTGGTGCCTGAACTCATTAAGACGTAAAAATACAGTTTTTTTTCTTGAATAGGTGAGCGGTTTTGATGAAATGAGTCAAATAAAAAAAGAGGGGTCCATCTTCACGCTAATCCAGGTTAGAAAACCTTTCTTACAACAGGTTGAAATGTTGAACTGCTAAGCTAATAATTATTTTGCAATTTACGCATTTTATGATATCATTTGAAAAGTTGTGAGATCAAGTAATCAAAGATAAACATGAAGAAAAAAATCTATTGATTTTGTATCACTTGAGTGAATTCAACAATCGAGTGAAAATCAATGATGCATTTCTTAATAGCTTAATTTACCAAGTACAAAACTTGTTCGTCCTGTGTGAGTATGTAATTTTAGGAGATTAAATCTTCAGAAGTTTTAAGGGGCATTAAATAACCATGATTTTCTCCTCCTGAAGGTCTCCCAATTTTTTCCTCTTCGTACATTTATTACACAAGTTAATACACATGTAAAAAATAGTAGATATTTGATATGTTCTTTAGGTATGCAACTGACGTGATTCGGAAAACTTCCATAATGGAAAGAAGCTGGTAAAGAAAAATACAACTTTCTTTTTTCATGGTCATGACAAATGAATGGACCGAGCTATGTAATTAATTCCAGCCGGCTGTGAATAGGGAAAGGTTGAAACCTACCTCCCTGACGGCTTATTCCTGTTAAACCTCACTTAGTTTCTAATACCAAAACACCGCGTAGAAAATGAAGTATTACATCCTCGGTAATAATAATTTATCCAACAATTTTTGCCGACTGAAGGCTGTCTGATATGTAGTAAGCAATATTTCTGAAGACATTGTTGGCAATTACAGAAATCAGTGTTTGAGGATTGCATCCGACTTCAAACGATTAAATTGTGTCATTACAAACAACGTACCTAATAGTTCCATTTTGGAAAATAAATAAAAAATTATTTGTTTGATGAAACAAATAGGAGCATCAAATCTTTCGCGCTGTCGCAATTCTGTGTTTGCCATAAAAATTTGTGTCTGTTTACTTTAAAGCTTTGACTATTTATTTTGAGTAATGCAGTCGGTATGCAAATTACAAATACTTTCCCCTCGAGCTAGGACTCTAGATGAACCAACAACGCTTGATCGGGTACACAGAATCGCCATCATAATATGTAATAGAAAATTATAGGTATTTCAATATTTTCAATAGCTTCATTCACATTTTCCCAGTCTCACTGATTTGATATCTACATAATTTGCAGCCAAGCTTGTGGTAAGGTTACCAAAAACAAGTCGTATTCCACATCTTCTTTTGCTAATATCCCAGTTTGTATGCACAGTAGAAATATTATGTCCAGCAATCTGAGCTATGTTTATGTTATAAATTTGCAATCCCCAGTGTTCGCAATAAATTTTCATTGCAATTTGATTGTGTAAAAACCACTTTACAATTACATTGAGGCAAATCACATAGGTTTTATAGATTGCAGAGGGGATGAAAAATAAAGATATTTTGGGAGAAAAAGCCGTTGGGCGAATTTTTTTCGAACATTTTAAATAAAACCCAACTAAATCGTGTGTAAGCGATCTAAGTAAGCACTTATTCCACCGCTCAACGTCCCAAAAATTGCTGCTTCTTCTTTTTTTATTTTCAACGTTCGTCGACATCTTTGTGTGGCTGTCAGGTAGGCCTCCGAGGTAGAAAAGTCAACAAACCATGCTGGTATATAGTGTGAGCGAATAGAATATTTGTGTTCTCGGTTGTAGCAATATGATTATAAACGGATGCCTCCATGATGCGCGTTTTGTACTTTTTTTCTTCCATAATATGTTATTATTTAGTCAAGTATGCATATAAATATGATCATGACGAAAGACCTGTGAGAGGAGAAGGCAGAAGAGAAAATGTTGAGATTCCATCGAGATTGTCTTACTCAACATGAGGATATATTATTAAATAGTTTGAAGTATCTTCATGTGTGTGTCTGTGAGTATTAAAGTAAGCATATTATGTGTTGTTTGCTGTCTTTTCAGGCTTGAAACTTGAAACTGAAACGAAGAAGCAGCAGACTTGATCAACCGTCCAACCTCCTCACTTATGATTATTACAGAGTGCTTTAGTCGGCAGGGGAATGCCGCCTATTGTATTATTACACTCGTCATCATCAACAGTTTCATCTTCATCATCTCTCCGCAACAGCTTCATCATCATCTTCATCAAGGGAAAACAATGATCAACCTGTTGCTTCCGATATTGCTTTTTACTGCCTTTTCCAGTTTCCTGATTTAAACACATACTGGAGAGGATTGCAAGTTTTTTTTTCTGTGTGTAAAACTTGATATGATAATATTTTCATTCTAATACATATGCCTACCGTACATTTGCGCTAGGAATTTTGTGTTTGTGTTATTCAAATTAGCTTTAAAATGTTTTGGAAAAATCGTGAAAACGCTGCACGTTGTAACTTGCCCTGCTGAATGCCAGGGTTAAAAGATTTTTTTTATATGTGTTTGTATTAATTTTGATATGGATTCCTCGTTTGTGCAATGTGATATGCTGAATAACCCTTTTAGCCCTGTTTGCTTACGGCACTAAACAAGGGATGAAACAAAAAGAAGATGCTCTAAGAATAAGAATAATTCGATGAAGAATTCAAATATGTTTAGTTTCTTCATTCTCTTACCTTTTTCGACAATTTTCCCAAATAGATTCTTCCCCCTCCAAAATGACTTTGTCGGACAATTCCATCTCCTGTTTCTGAATTGATGTTTACACTCAACAATGGCTTCATTCGCTCCTTTAGCGATTGCTTCTAAAACACCCCGGTTCTCACGTACAAGTCTTTGCTGCTTCTTCCTCAGTACCGCTTGTACTGCAGGCTCCAGATAATTGTTTCCTAAGTTCGCACCTCCACGAATGGTGTTCACTATTAAATTATTTGGCTCTCCTACTTTGGCGATACCCCTGAGGAAAAATACAACAACGAAATTACGTATTTTTAAAGAAAAAAAATTAGGAAGATCAGCAGACATAAAAAAATTAAGCGACCCTTTTCAACTTTTATACAGTAATAATTTTTTGGATTTACAAAGTCGTAAATTTTCCTAGAAGATGTTCACGAGTAAAAAAAATCATACTATGCGATGTGAACCATCAAAGCAATTATGATACTAAGCCAACTTTCATGAATGTTTAATCCTCCATATTTTTCTGTTATGTGAAGATTTTTTGGTATGATGCTTTCTTGAAATCCTCCAAAATTCAAAGAATCCCCTTGCCAATCTACTTGGTTTTAATACAATCTATGAATGAAGGTGGTCACCAGATGAGTAGGATTGGGTACATGACGGTTATGACTGTTCGCTGTCAATGATGATGTCATCTCCGTTTAAATTGCCATTACTCAGAACATTGTACTTAAGTCATATTTGTATTCAGTGCGCAGTTGTAAGTGAGCTTGTGCAAGATTGCAGGAGCACAATAAAATCATTCAATCTACCTGCTACAATGTGATAAATAAAAATCTGTCAGCTTCTAATTTGGCTGACCAACAAGTTTACGTATTGTTATCGCTCACCGTAAAAAGCCTAATTGACAACTGGTGACATTTATAGCATTGATGTAGCTCAAGAGTAGCTCCGGTATCGAGCTAAACAAGTTGGTCGCTTTTCACTCCTTAAGAAGCATTTTTTTTCAACCTCTGGTAACTTGATCTGATCTTGAGGAAAGTCATACTGTTCTGAGATTTCTTTACCATTCTGCATACTCCGTGGAATTTTCTATTATCTTTTATTTTCTTTAATTAAGCGTGTAAGTCATCGATTGAATAAAAACGAACTTTGAGCCTGCGGCGCTAGTTGCTACATAAAACGTTATTATAATACTCGAGAGTTGACGTAAATAAAAGAAATTTGCCTCATGAATTTCAGCTCTTTTCACTTGATAGGTTTTCAACATCAACCCGAGAGACATTGACTAAAAGCTACTTTTATTTTCTCCCTTTGAGACGAGCTTGTTGTTGATATATGATATGCGCTTATTTATGCATTTTGTTTGATTACACTTTATATCGGACAGGAGGACAAATCCGTGGGAAAGCAGGAGAACACAACATGCAGGACCAGTAAGTGCATCATCTTTAGCCATATCTGATAACTTTTTACCTGGCATCGTCCTTTTGATTCATTAATCAAACAAAAAAGAGCTCATAAAACACCAAATCCCATATCCACTGTCTTTGAGAGTTTCATGTCAGGTGGATATCTTAAGAAGTATGCCATCTTGTATTATCATCATCGGAAAAATAAACTCCAAAATACTTTCAAAAGACGACCTGCCAGTCAGCCGTACTGGCCGAGTGAATATTTCACTGCTCAAAAGCAGTAGAGTACACATTACTCACTCACTACTCGCTCAAAGGCTTGTCCACTGGCCTAGCTAGTCGTCCTGGAACGTTTTTTGTTTGTGGACAAGACCTCCAAAGGATGAATAAAGGACAAGCAAAGAATTCAAACCGATCCAACATTCACGTTTCAAAACAAGTGATGCTTAAAAAAGAGATGCATAATCAAAAGGATGCATCAACGAAAAAATGTGTAGGTAGTTAATTGTGGTAACATGTTACTTGTTTTATACATGTTACATGCCATGCTACTACCTTTCTTCTTGCTTCTGCAACTTGGCAGCCGACGACAATAGACGACCTCACCGGTAGATGTGCGACTTTGCTTAATGACCACGCTTTGTTACATGATCACATGTAAATGCATAATGGATGAATGATTGACCAGACGTAATGACGAGATGAGAATAAATTCCCACAAGGAGATACCTAATTTGTTGACAGGTAGTAATAGTGGTTTTACTTTTAGCTGAATGATTATCCGACCCCAGGATATCGATAACTTTCCAGCTTGCATATCACCCAATAGTTAATTTGATGGCAATCCTGAAAGTGAGCTGATATCCAGATAAGTGTCCATTATTCTGATTGCTTCTGCCAAATGCGGGAAAGCAATTTCACCTGACTGGTTGCAAGCTAGATAGCTGGTTTTGCAGTAAGTTTGAAATGGATTTAAATCACTGCGTAGGCGGATGATTTTATAGCACAATTGAAAATGACAGTAAAATCTGGTAGGATTACATCAGGCAGTTTAAATCGGATCGATACAAAACAGTTTTTTAATGTTGGTAAGTTACATGTATAAAATCTATACACCAAGATAATATTTTAGAAAAGCTCTTTTTTGGTGGTGAATTTGTCGAGAATGTTCAAGTCTTTATCTACATTGTGTATCAGTATCGTATCACAATCATACCAAACACCGCTTTGTCTAAGCTGCTATGTCTGTCTGTTGTGCATGAAAATTTGTAAACTGGTATTGCAGTTGTTTTTCAAGTGATCAGTCCATTCACATTAAGTAACGTAACCTGTTTGGAATTAAATGAAATGTCCAAGAGATATGATAAACTGGAAGCCAGGCTGAGTTTAAAACGTGCATAGTGAACCCATCTTTGACATGCTGAGATTCATCTTTAAATGATGAAGCAAATTCTTTTCTCCCCTTTTTACTCACAATCTTTACAAATATTCAAACAAGAACAATACAAGGATCAGGTAGATTAAAAGCCTCGCTGCACTTCCATCAGCGCATTTTCTTTCCACGAGGAAAAATATTGTTCACCTATGAGAGATTTGGTGCACCTATTTACTCCTAATGCTATATGTTTTGAATACAGGCGAAGGGGGTAATGAAGCGTACAAGGTTAAAAAGAAAATATCCAACATTTCAATATGGTGCAGTGAAGCATTAAAAATACGCTAGCACAATAAAATCTTTTGAATTCCATTAACAAAAATAAAAGAAAAATAGCAATGTTTTCCCGGGACTCTCTACATCATTATGATTTAGATCGCTGTTAGTACGCAAGATTGGTGGTTCTCCCAGCTTTAATCTGCATTCCAGTCACATAAACTCAGATTTAAGATATCTACTAAGCTTTACAATGTTTCTACACAAATAATTTGTAATCCGATTGTTGCCTATTAATCTCTGTGTCATGCAAACCGTGTACCCATAGCAGCCTACGACGAAATAGGAGAGCATTTACATATTACTATGGTTTTTACTACATGCATTGCCTAACGGCACATAACGAAACGTCAGAACAACGAATTCTGAACAGTCTCTCCTTTATGATCGTAATCTAGGATTTAGAACCGGAAATTGCAAAAAAGTTGCATAAACGTTTGGCGATTAAACAGAATCATGGCAACCATTATTCGTCAATTGATAACTCTAGCGCCCAGTAGTTCACAAATTGACTATAGCTCACCAGAATTGTAACTGTTTGGGCGAACACTCATAAAATTGTTACTTCTTCAAACAGCAGAACGTTCTTTTCACTCTTTTGCAGTCAATCTACACAATAGCTGTAGTAGAAGTAATGGAGATGTCTGGAGTCAAAATTTTAAGAAAGACATCATGGGAAAGGTAAACGAGTGACATTCCTCTCTGATTGTAATGTTCTTTTTTTGCCTTTATGTGTAGGAATGCTTCTGCTTTGTTGTGAAAATTGTAAATGTCATGTAGTTAATGCTACATTATGTACATCATTTCAGCATTGTTGAAGGCCAAAGGGAGCTGAGGAAAGGCCTACAACAGCGCACCTATTGTAATCTAGTTGAAAGTGACACGGTGTGTGGTGTGTGGGACTTCTCTGCTACAAAGGGCGACACGGAACAGTCATTCTTCTGGTTGCTCTCCTCGTCATGATGACAATAACGATGATGATGTATTTCGCTATTGTTAGCCATCCAAAATAGAATACCATGGTAATAAAAGGTAATAAGGCATGTAAAGATAAGTCGCACAGGCTGCTCCAGTACCACATAAAAATCGATTTCCAGCCCACTTCCCGGTTTTTACCCTAAAGGTGAATGAAAAATTTTTGCCCAATAAACCGCTCCAGGAGAGCCATCAATAAAATAATTATCTGCATAACAAATCTCAAACAATACCATTTAATGTTAGTAGCAAAATGTAAGTTTTGTTTATACGAAAAAATCGATTGTCAAGGTAGGAAGTTCATTGGCGGATTAAAGTGGCGGTGATTAGCCACTTTATTCCGACATTAGTAGCTACTGACCACACCATTGATAAAGGTTTTTGTGAAAATGATCATTTCACCTTTTCTGTCTTTCCGGTCTGGTGCGTGTGCTCAACCTATTCAACATCATTGTAAGTTATATGCAGCTAATCCGACTTGGTGCCATGTCATGTCAAATGTCATTTGCGTCATGATTTGTTCTGTCATCGCTATCGTAAACATGGGAACCACATAACAAGATATCTTGCAGCTTATGAAACGTTTTCTATGCTTGAAACATGAGAAAAGGAACAACAAATCACTGTTAGAAGTCAATTTTCATACATTTCATTCCTTTTGTAGGCTCGTTTTTATCATTTGTTTGCACGACAAGGTACATCTCATATTTGGTTTGGTTTGTCGCTCAAAAAAGTACTTGACACTAATAATATTCCACCATGTCATTTTTACATCTTATCTAAACATAAAAAGGACAATGATGATGACATGATACCTGTTTTTCCATTCATTGTTTATCTTTTTGCTCTCTCTCCTCTTTCCATTCTATGAACAGTTAAAAACGATTCCGGATGAAAGTATGTAAACCAAACCACAGATCACACCAAGTTGGAACTTTCAGTGGAACTATTTAGGATAAAATGGAGCTGCATATATATGTCACAAGATAACGCAACATGAAACCCATCTAGACAATAGGACGAAAACTGATAAGCTAATTAGAAAACAATGTGCTGGAAATCCAGATAAGGCACGGTTGAAACCTGTGCATTTCAAGGCTGCTCTAAAAGTTGTATTCATTTAAAGACTCTAAAAGTACTGATAACCTTAATTTATCGTATGGTTGTGTTTACTTGACCTGATAAAAATAACAGAACCTGTATGAGGATTTCTTAAAATTTTCACCCCCAAGCTGAATTCCTAATTTTAACGTTATCCAAAACTTTTGTGTTTTGTCTGGTGGTGTCTTATCTAAATAATTCAAACTATTGCCACAGCCCAAGAAGTGCATAAAAATACATGACGCAGAATTTTAAAACTAGACATTACGTAGTCTCAAATAAAAACACACCGCCTACGCAGTATATTATATTCTTATCAGAGTTTGTTAAGTAAACCACAATCCACCTCGGTATTTTGAATGCCAAGAAAGGTATAATCATTTTTATTACTTTAGTAAATAGTGCAACGTGTGCATCCGATAAAAAACTACTACGTGGAATTATATTTTAAAACTGCATTTTTCATGAGTTTCTTATGCCGAAGTGGTTTAGAAATTTTTCTGGGAGACCGACAAACACATAATCCCTTTGGAGGAATAATCCAGGCATATAAACTGAATTGCTTTTCTCAAGTGTTTTCTCTCGTTGAAAGTTGAATCAAGAAAAACAACAAATAGAGTCAAAAAGAAGTCAGCAAACAGAAGATGATCATGCCGACAGACAAGTGAAAGGCGCACGAGCGCAAGCAGTCATCTCTGTATGTGAATATAAACGGCATGTGTTCATGTATCATCATGATCATAATAATAACAATAAAATAACCATAATAATTGTAAAACAAATAAGGAATTATACCCTGGAATAGGAGCTATATAAGATCTAACTTTTTCATGTATTAGCATCATTCATCAGTTTCCAATGCGTACTGCAGTTTTCATGACCTCCCTGTCTCACCTGCAATGCCCACTTCTGTTTACTTTAATATCTTCAGTGTGCATTTTTAATAAAAATTTCGACCATGATATTTCGAAAAGTAGTTGAACTTGTGAAAATAATATTTAGTTGAGTTTTTCCCTCTAGCTTAAAATCGGCTTGCATGTTTGAATTATTACAAGGAGGATTATTCTACAAAAAGCTAGAGTTATGATTCAGTTTCTTACAAACCATAAAGATCCTGACTACATGTCCACTACAGATCTAACTTTTTCATGTATTAGCATCATTCATCAGTTTCCAATGCGTACTGCAGTTTCCATGACCTCCCTGTCTCACCTGCAATGCCCACTTCTGTTTACTTTTAATATCTTCAGAGTGTGCATTTTTAATAAAAATTTCGACCATGCTATTTCGAAAAGTAGTTGAACTTGTGAAAATAATATATTTAGTTCTGTTTTTCCTTATAGCTTAAAATCGGCTTGTTTGAATTATTACAGGAGGATTATTCTACAAAAAGCTAGAGTTATGATTCAGTTTCTTACAAACCATAAAGATCCTGACTACATGTCCACTACGGCTAGAGCGGATTAGTCGAAATGAATAGCCTATCCACGATGAATTTTTGAATAACCTGTTCGAGATAATAATGTCTGCAAACATATAAAAATGCAAGGATCATGTTTCTCTTGAGGATATCATGCCGGTGCTTCACATGGCACTCATCTAGCCAGTCATGTTTGCATTTGAAATTCTTGTATCAACGTTTACTCCCAAGTAAGGTTGAAATTAGAAGATATGCTTCAGTTAAAAACGATTTTAGTATGATGATCTCATATGAAGTTTGTTTTTTGTGTAGTATGTACGAAAGCCGTTTTTTTGCTGTTCTTTAGCAATGAAAAGGTTCACACCTCCAGCCAGTTATGGTTGGCAGACACTTTGTTGTAGGGCTGGCAGCTTTCTTGATCTACATAATAAATTCAGGCCTAATGTAACCGGTAAACAATGAAAATGATATGGATCAAAACAACAAATATTCTGTGCAAAGCCGCTTTACAAACTTGCTACAATGAGTTATTCCAACAAAACGTTTGGATAATCTCCATTGGCTTTACACGTAAAAAACATCAACAAAATTCTAAGCGGTATTGATTTTTCTTAATTCGTGTAGTGCTAAATGATTCTATATTAGTTTAAAACATTTGCTAAAAGCTTCATTTCAGGGTATTAGCATCTATGCAACCCAAAAATATTCTGTGATGGCTGTCATTCACACCTTTCTGCAAACGTCTTCCCAAGGGACAGCATTTTGACATGTTTAATGACAAATTGCACTATTCGACCTGACTGGTAGCCAGAGTATGAGCATCTTCCTACAAGTAAACTTAACCTCAATACAACTCAAAGTGTTCAAAATACTACATGTTAAACGGGGGGTTGGACCTCATCGGTAAAACGACAACGTATGCAAAGCCTCATGTACACGACAAAATTATGTAACAACACATGTTTGCCTCATTGAACTCGAAAGACCCGAACCAAAGTGCTTCCGTATATTTGAAAATTTTACATCCATCAGCGCATCAGAATGATTTTCTCACTTTTAAGTAACAAGAATGAGTATAACACCTTTGCCGATACTTACCGGATTTTTTCCTAGTAAAGAGCCGTTCACAATCCAAAGAGGTTTAAAGAATCCTCTTTTTTGTAAGCTCTTTACTTTTTACCTAGCTTCTTTTTTTCTCTTTTCACAAAAATGTGTAAAGATCAGCAAGATAGCACAAGGAAAAATCCAAGTTGAGAGTAAACAGAAAATTTCTATCACGTAGGTCGACACATTATACACTTGAATCGCCGTTCTGTCAGCACCCTCTGTATCATGCTGTGAATAAAAAGTGTATTAAGATGCTTCCCTGAAAGCATTTTTACAAAAGAGAATGATAAACGTAAAAGCAGATATAGCTAGTCGTCTCTTTTTTTTCATTCATTGAAAAAAATATTGATCCCACTGAATAAAAATCTATATTTTACATTTTACATCGGTTCATGCTGAGAGAGATGACAATGAAAATGTAAGCCTTCCAGTTACTTAATGCTACTTCACCTTTCTTTCATTTCTATTTGTCAATAACTACTACGATTATCATCATCGACATCCGTTGTGTTGTGTAACAAACAGCTTAAAATGTTTATAAAAATGTGCAGTAATAACATTTACGTTCATACCAATGAGACTTCTTTTCAACTGTATTTTTTGTTATACAACATACAACATGCAACGCTACAACTACTTTGCCATCAGAATTTTCTTCACTTGCAGCGCATTTCTATCACCTTAGTTGCCTTAGTTACTCGTTAATACCCATTGATACTACTTTAGTTAACGACTGGGATTCGGTAACAAACTACAAATCCAGTCATAATTCCATGACAATGAAGTCGCAGCTAGATGTTTTGGAATGACGGCAGCTGCGTTGTGTGCATTACTGACTAACTTGTTAAAAGTTTTTTTTTTTCATAAAATCATCATCGTCAGGGTAACCATTATTTTTCTATGAATGGACTGGTACGTTGTGTGTTCTCTCTTGTTTGCCACATAAAAGAAAACATGGTGTCTCTTTTATTCGCATGTTTCCAAAAGATGTTTTTGTACACGCTCACCCGTTTAGATTGAACAATGTTCATACAAAATCTACCATTTCATTAGCCGACTTTTTTTCTTGCTGCTTTTCCTCAGATTTCAGTTGATTCATTGTGGGATACAGAATGGAACCCTGTCAAGGATGTGTGTGTGTGGCTTTTTATATAAAAAAAACCGACGACGGCTCAAATATCAAGTACGCATTTACCAAACTTTTATTACAATTCATGCACGAGCTCAATTTCCCTTCATCTGCTTCAAATAAATGGACAGCTACAATACACTTCTACTTATGTTTGAATTTATAAGGCTAATTAATTCGCTTGTGCCCAAGACAGAAAAATAACACAGTTTGTGACTAGCGGCTCCATTAGTAAAAAAAACGCTGATCCACTTTTAAGACAAAGTTATGGGCTTAGCAATCATGTAATCTTAATAAAAACAGCGTGCCCCTCAAAAGGCCGATAGTTATCAAAACAAAATTGCTTTAATACGACATTAAAGAGAAAGGCGATTATTCCAGGGAGAAATTCTGTGTCTCATACATGTTCATTGTTAAAACTTGAAGGGAAAGAGAGGTAATCCGTTCATAACCTTTTAAACCACTAATGTAATTCAATTATCTTTATCGGCACAAGATTATGAGTTCTATCTGCATGAAAACGTCACAACAACAAGCCTGAGAAGTTGTGCGCTTGACTGATCTTGTTTTCGACTTATTAGGTTATGTCATTAAACAAACCGCCGTATCATGACATTTTTCATTCTACATCTTGAATGGGGAAAGGAAGATGAAAATATGCAAATACGGTGATGATGGGGAACTTGACATTTCTCATGTTTTCTGTTTAGTGCAGCCAACAGTAAAATTTAATCATGAATTCCATTAGGTGAAGCTTATTTAATTAGGGTTCATATTCCAGATCCAGATATTATTAGATATGCAAGATGCTTACTAAAAACTGTGGAAATAGAGACCAAATGACTACCTTTTCAATTTAGATAAAGGAAAGGTTGGTCTGGTTGTGGCGGTGTTATCTTTTGCGATAAAGGAAGCAGTTTGCGCTGCTAGTACAAAAGGCAATCTAGGCAGCAGGTATGAAAGCAATAAAATTTTGTGGCAAGATTAACCTGAAGTACATGGCGGAACATATTTACTACTGTTGTATTATGGTTATCTAGCTTGATAAAGAGATAGAATTAGTTCATACTTTTGGTTTAAGGATGACTTTGTATGAATTATGTCTGGATTTTATGAATGCCGATATACATATACCTGTGAATTGAATAGTTACTGGAGTAATTTTGCATTGTAAAAAAAGTAAGCTTACCACCACTTGCTTCCCCTCCCACGTCCACGAGGAATACGAGCGGACGACTGTGGCACCATTGATCCAACAAGGATCATTAAAGCAAACCCAATGATGACAAATAAAACCGAGACGGTTGGTGTTACTGCCATTATTATATATATTCCGGGATAGTTTTCTTCTAGCTTAAAATCAATGTGTGTATTGCGTCAGTCTTCTTCTGTCTGTTGGCGATGTGTTGATTATCAAGACCGGGTTTCACAGTATTAGCGTAAAAATGTGCGAGATAATTGTCTGTGTCAGTCTTGTATATCAGCCTTTATCAAAGATAGCTTCATTGGCTTTCAAATGGTCAAATCACTTTTACCGCTGACCTCTCCGCTGGATTGAAACAAAAAAGTGTCCTGTGTGTTTGTAGCAACTGTGACTGGCGTAGTTCCCCTTGGACAATACTTCACGGATATAGTGCGCAGTTACTAAGTCTTCGGTTTTCACAATATCCGAGAAATGCGAGACGATGCAAATGCCAGTTTTAACTCTTTCAATCATAGTGGGGCGAAACGAGATTGGAAGACATTCAAACAGGCAATACTTCCAGAAACAGACAAGAAGCACACGTTTGTTGATTTCAGGAAACTCATAAGAAAGGCACACTGGAAATTGTTACTTTTCACGGTTGAACGCTTTTGCACTTTTACTACCACCTATAAAAGTTTCGTTGCACAAAACCAAATCGAAAAAAAAACACAGCGCAGAGATGTTCTTTTGAAAACTTATGTTGCAGAAAGATGCTTGAAAGATTTCGGTACTTGTGTAAATATCCGCAATCATGAATACATTCACACTAGAATTTCGTTTCCACTTCTTTCACTCCCACTACTTTCATTGTTATTTGCATGATTGAACAACGAGATTTAAAGTTTTTATTTATTTATTCAATAAGAATCCGTCATAAGTCCATGGAACACACTTTCTAACACTTCTCAAAAAATTTGCGTTGAATAGGTGCGTTAATTCTACACTCGTTATGTTTGCTCACACACGTGCTCTCTTGCAATCTAACCTTTTAATGACTTCCGATGGGTGGACACCACTTTTTTAAAACATTTTTTTATGATGTGTGACACCATCAAACGCTGAAATTTCCTCGATACGGTCGTTCGTAAAAACGGATGCTCGTATTGCCAACAGGCTGAACTGCAAACTAATTCGCTATGACTTAACTCTTTCGTGATAACAAATCAAAGCAGTCAATTAAGATAAAAGATGACAACTCTCAATTCTCTTTTAAAAAAGATGATTACCCGAATTCAACTGTATTTTGCAGAAATAGAGAATTTTTGCTTAATGAGCTCATTCGCGTTAACTAATTTGCAAACTAAAGACAGACATGCTCAGACCAGCTCTGAAGTACAAATGTGAAGTGAGAATCTTGTATTGATGACAGGACACTTGAAAACACTCAATAATGCATATAATAGCAGCATAGGGTACAGAAAACCGGTGATGACGATCAACGGAAAATATATACCTGCAGACTAATGTATATATGCACGTACTCGTCTCCCAGTTGAAAAAAAAATTGTATATTGTATGGATATCAGCACCACCACCAAACAAAAGCTCTCTCACACACAAACACCACGGTGTGCGGCAAACGCTTACACAAAAAAGGAAACAAGGTGAAGATGATGATGTGTACTAAAAGCACAAAATTATACTCACACACTCAGTCAGCACTCGTCTTCTTTGCCACTCACTTCGAATGCGTCTTTTTTCTCTTAAAAAACTAAAAAAACGAAATACTGAGTCAATGAGTACTTATTGCCCTCTCATGTCGTCTTTTTTCTGGTCCCATGTCTTCAATTGAAACGTCCCATGGTCTATGATCCACAAAAGATGTTTTCATTTGAGAGAAAGGTGATCGTCACTTTATCCCACTATACTCTACGTGCAGCACTTGAGAAAACAAGCGTAATTACGTTTTAAAACAGAGCGTCTTTGTTCAAAAATTGGTTTACTTTTGTCAATTGCGTATACTGATGATGCTCGCCCAGGTAAAAGCATAAGTTGCCACAAGGCATGGTCTAATCATTACTGGTTTTCTTTCGGTCGATATACCTGCATGGGCTATTTTTATCGTTCTTTGATGCATCTGCTCAACCTCTACTGCTACTTCTCTTTTATAGTTCATCAGCAAATGAGCAGTAAAATGTTATTACGTGTTCTCCACAGCTGAATCCTCTGCGTTCTTTTTTCTCTTTTCATATTTTTTACTAATGTTTGTTTGTACCGGATGAGAAGACACTTTCTTTAAGAGTGTATAAACATAGCTAGGCCGTGGGCACGCAGACCGGAGCGTGTGTGTACAATGATCATGAGCTGTTACTTGGTAAAAAAATGTATATTCTTAAAGAATCGTTTGGGAAGACGAACTCAGCCACAGGACCAGATATGACGATGAGGACTCTCGCTTGATCATCATGGTCATCTTTGAGAACCAAAACTGTATAACCATATTTAAGCAAGTTCCATCTTCATTAGTCAAAATGAAGGTATAATAGAAGAAAAAGAAGCCCGACCGCAACTTTGAGTTTTACCTGGTGGTGAAGCAATTTACATTACCTAGCACATATAGAGAGGTATTTTGTATGTAATGTTATACCAAAGCAGCATCTTTCCTTTATCGGATCTTTTCTTGATGGCTTGTTTTGTAATTTTATCAAATCATTCCATGCGCAGGTATACACATAGCCGCAACTCTTTACTCCTCATTTCCATTTTATTCGAGATTGTAGAATGCAGCCGCTATTGTGGTGGTCGGTCGTTTACGGCAAGGTAATACTGGAGAGATGAAGCAATCGGTCGTGGGATTCACAGATCATGATGATCAGCAGATTGCTAATAAAGTAATAGGAAAAACATTATTATTCTTTTCTTCAGCTTATTCATGGATATAGCAATGAAAACGAGTTGTTCCAAAGTGTTTCTGTATACATATCTGATTGTGACATGTATGCTTTTTAATTTTTTACTCAGCCAACAGCCAACTAAGTAAACATATTTCATAGATAACATATTGAACTTGCACACACATTTCTTCTTTAAGTCATTGAATGTTTCTGCAAACTTACTAAAACAACCAAATAAAAGCTTTACTTGTAAACATGATTGTTGAATTATTGTATTTTGTATTAATAATTTCAAGTTTTCTGATGTTTTACGCCTCCACTGACTGTTCTTCTAAATCTGTTATACTTTCAAAACCTATACCTTTACCAGACAAAATGTACCAGTAGAACCAGACAAAATGTCTTGTTCTTGGAATCACTACAATATTTAAACTTACTCATTGTCATTGTTAAACTTTTGGTATTAAAATGTCATGAAAAATGCAACCATCATCATATATCATCAAGGTACAAAACTCTTCTTTGTCGAGTTAATTCTTTCGTAAAACAATGTAAGAACCTAAAGAAAGGAACGGACAGCACACTTCAGCAAACAGCAGATTAGATGAGGAAAGGTTATGCGCATGGATTGAAAATAAGCGTAAAAATCGGCAAAAGTTGTGCATTTTCCAGACAAGCTGGCTCTAACTTTTCCAAAAATAAATGTAAAAAAGCCTATGTGCACGTCTGCACGCAGGCTCAGGCTCATATAAAAATAGTTTAATCCTTGTCACATGGTAAAAACTACAGCACCCACCAGAACCTTAAGGGACTGGGGTTCACGCATAAGCCGAGTATACATTTTTTATCGCCAGAAAATCCTGCAATGTCGATTTTTCCAAGGATTTGTTTTTGGCTTCCTAGAGAGCATTTGGTCACGTATTTAATCGTGCAGCAACATTTTTCATCTTATGTATATAAAGTTCGTCCCTGTGATTTTCCGTTAAATTCCGATCAAATGTAACAATAACATTATTACGGAATATGAATTGTTGTCATATATGAATATGATTAGTCTGAAATGATTTCATGGGTTATGAGTCAAATGTACGCAACTTACTTATGGTATATTGAAACAAAATTTAAGTCGGTATTACGTTCAAAAGTGGAAGATAAGACGAAACACAGAACTGCTTTTGCACAACATACGAGAACATGCAATGATAGGCTGTACTGAAAAACCATTCAAAAAGACCAGATATGAAGATGCTTCTCAATTTAATCCCCAATCTCCGCCTACGATTAAGTCGTGTACGCCTCTGCTCAATATACGTGTCCATGTGTTGGATTTAACATAGCTGGAATTACCTGGACCAAACTCACCAAACGTCTCTGGAGTAAGTATCCTGATAGAAACTTTCATTGCACAAACTTCTATGTAACAGAATCAATTCTCGCAACGAAACCGCTTCAACACACTGAGCTGGAAATATAACATACAATACTTTTATCTTGCTATTTTAATTCATAGCAATTCTAACAAATATGTAATAATATAAATAAAAACAACCAAAAAGTCGGAATGATGTACTTTTGTGAGCCCTAAGCGGACTTACTAAATTGCTGGATGGATTATTAGAAAACATCTTTGGCTGAATCGGCTATTCATACAGATACGGGCGTTGATAATTAATTCATACAGATGCAAAAAGTTTCGTATTTGATTAGACACCATTACATTAAAGAAATCGATATGATACAAGATACAAATGCTCTGATATATCCTGGATTACGACACTAATTGGGAAAAGAAAACTTTCTTATCATTCCTTGTTGGCGTTGACACATTTTCCACACAAGATAAGACTACGATATAATGTGTCCGCAGTTCTTCTTCACTGAACGGCTTCAGCACAAGATTGTCATATAACTTTAAAACCGCACGTGTCAATATCATTTACATAGAAGTACATCGTTTTTCTTGAGTTCATAATAGCCCCACTTCCTCCCTATTTTAGGAGTGCGATTACACTCATAAACTTGACCTAACAGCTGCGTGCACGTGCACTTTATCCAGCTTATCATCTTCTTTACCAAATGGGGCTCCTTTCCGAGTTCGGCTTCCTTTAATGAAATTGGATAGGCATATAATTGTCAGCAAATACTGTCCTCAACGGAATTTTATTTCAATTGAAACACACCGCCTTTAGTGTAAAGCACGGGTTGCATAAGCTGCATCGATCGAAAATGCGGTCGATATCGCAAATACAAATGACATTGTAAATCAAAGTAAGACATTTACTTGTGGTTAAAAGCAATCACATAGAAGGTTCAAGAGAGCAATAAAACAAGGCTGAGGTACCAGTTGTTATTCAAAGCATTTTTACTACAGTTAGCAAAACTAAGGTAAACAAATTGAAATGTTATTTTGTATCAACAGTTTTCAATGCTGACCTGAGGTGCCTTAAAGACCAGGACTGAGATTTTGAAAAGGCATTTTCTTTCATGAAGTTCATCCCATATAAACCCAAATTCATCAACTCGGAAGTGAATTTCATAGGATGAGCTATCTAATAAATAAGAGGCCCTGTCAAAAAATGAACATTTTCCTGTAGTAATCATAGCTATGTGTATAATCGTAAGGAGGCAAACGCTAAGGTGTCAAAACTGCCATAAAAACTCTCCCGACAAATTAATACCCACACACATACAAGTTGAAGTGTTAAGAGTAGCACCGACTCTGGCATTTATTAGCTCTTTGTAAAAAAGTATAAATCTCATAATTTGAAGGCGCCAGCTCACTTAACACAGACAATAAGAAATATTACATTTTTAGGAATGTTCCATCTTAGGAGGACTTACTGCGCTATTACATTTATGAAATCTCATATCCTACACCCACACATTGCTTTTTCCCTTTCCTAAAACAACCAGCTAATAACACTTTTGGTAGATAATACCGAAACTAAAGAAGAGCTAACTGTTTACATGTGCGGTTCATATGAAACGCATCTGAAGCCAATGCGGAACAGAATACCGACCAAGGATGAATTTGCCTGGTATCTTTTACTCTGGAAAGAACAAAGAAGTGGAACAACTGTAGGCGTGTGTTAACATTCTTGGTCAGTTTTTTGAAGACAATAAAGGAACATGCTTGGAATGACAACCACCCATGACGGTATTACACTGCTCCTGAAAAAATAACTTATTTACCATTATTGGAATAACAATAGGTTTTTACCTGCCGCTCACCACTACCGCTCTAACGACCAGGCAATGTTGGAAATTATTTTGTTTTCTAGAGTATAACAAAAGTTGCCGCATTCAAACAATAAAAACACCTCAGAACTGATTTTCACGCCTCTTCCGTTCTAAAAAAATAACATATTATTTTCATCTTAATTATTATTAGCTGTGGGATGTTGGTGGTATCATCTACTGTGGCGGTACCCGATACGCTGCGCTCTCAAACAATTGTTATTATTTCAAACATTACTTTGAGTACGCGACGGACGCGTTATCATCTTCCTGTGAAAAATGAATGTCTTTGTTACGGGTAATCACGCAGTCTCACATTAATCGAACTGATGGCTTCATTTTCATGGAAGATGCATTTTTACGTTATTTTAATGGAAAATTTGACACAAATATGAAGATTATTACTAGTTGTGGACTCTGGTTCTGGTGTACGTGCAGGTGGGCTTACATTGATTTTATGAACACCATTTTTTATGCTGTTTGTCTCTGTGAAGAATTTAGGACCTGATGAGCACAGGCCTTTGTGGGATTGTTTGAAAGATTAAAATAATCAGCAAGGCTAGGAATGCTAGCTTGTGTGAGGAATGTTAAACGTGTACATGAAACAACCGAAGCCAGTAATTAAAGTCCATTACATATCGGTATGTTAAAGGGATCCGTATGTGCAACATTTGTGTACTAAAATGTGCTAAAAACTGAATTAAGCAGCTTACCAAGAAAAACTTGACGACAAGCTGTCTGCGAGGTTAGTTAAGTTAAATATGTGAAATAAATGACGAAAGCCCAATATAATGGTTGACAGAAGACACTTATATGTTGCGTACGTTTCTGTGCATTTCAAAAATAGATACAATACTGGTCATAAATCTAAAAGGTGCTTGCTTTACAACATTTGCAATCAATTGGGCTTTGAAAATCGTTGCATTTCTAAAGTGGCATTTCTCATAGCATAGGTTTCTTGCTGACCAGCCATAACATTTGAAAATCCTTCAAGTAGCTCACAGTTAGAGAATTATTTATCACGACAGAACATATCGCAGTAATAATAGCTTGCACTATAGCCGAAATTCCGCATTTTATTTTTGTATCTCAAACCTGCTTAGCCGATCACTGGTTACATTGAAAGCACTACCGTGCACTAAATGAAAGAAGTGGAAAGCGGAATTCAAACTGTGGGCAAGTGAAACATGCGCAGCCAAATGGTGTATCATGCTCCCTCTAGTAATTACAGTGCAACAATTACTTCACGAGGAGAATGCATTGATTCCCTTGATTTCGATTTCCCCAACGAGCATTTAAAACCCCCATATTAAACTATTGATTCGAAGAGCGAACAAAAGAAAACTTACAATGTGGATAAAATTGCTTGTCATTTAGTCTAAATCAGAGAAGTAACAAAATCAAATACTAAAGGCATTTGGGTCTAAATGAAAATATTACAAGTTCACTCTCAATGACGAAAGTCAGTTGTTTAATCAGTTCATAACATGTTACACTGACGTTTTATGATGTATAATACAACGCAATTCGTACTTAAATCAATGTACAAACAAACATACAAGAAAATTAAACGAGATGCAAAGTAATATCATATATAGTATATTGATGCACTCCATTCAAGCCCAAAGATTCCAGATATTCAGGCAAAGGAGTCTTCCATAGCATTCTGGTGAAACAATTTGGACGTTACAACGGCAGCCTCTTCTTCATGGATTTTCATAGAAAGCCGATTTTGGTACAAATGTACTGCGTTTGACAATCTGTCATGATTTATACATGCATCCAATTTCGTAGATGACAACAGGGGTCTGCCAAGCTTCATGAGAGCATCACAGTTTGGAAAAAACTTGTTCTTGAACCGAATAAAGAAGATTTTAAAAAATGTCAGAAAAAGAAATATGCAGAAGCGGAAGTAAGGAGACGAAAACAATGCGTCCAAAATCATATTTTTTAAATCTTTATAAGTCTTGTTCTTCTTTACTTTACAAACAAAAACAAACAGTCAACAATAATCACGTAACAGAAGTAGAAGTACTATTTTTCAGTAAGTCGACACAGTAACAATATAGTTTCAACTCTTTCGAAGATATGCAATGGCTCTGATTGCCATACAAGTTTGTCCGACTAATTGTTCCCGAGACCTTCCAAAACCCTTTTCTGTCTTTGCCCACGGAAGACTCAAACACACCTCCTCCTGGCTGTGTTTCAACACTAATTTGAAACTCATTCCACTTCCTGGAATCTTTAACATCCGCTTTTGGATCAGTGCTCAATGCCATGGCTCGTCTAACCGTCTTTAAGGTCAAATACGCACAGCCTGTTTCCTCTGAAATTTTCTTGTTAATAGAAAATACTATGTAGTTTGCTACTTGTTTCACCACAGGATGGTCTATTGGCACAGGTTGTGATTTGTAGCATGTACAATAGTGTTCCTCAATGGCAGCCATCTCACAAGTTCTTGACAGTGGAATCGGCAAAAAATTGACTTATTCCTATTGGAATGCTTTCATTATTTGTAACAATTTCTAAATCCGAGCTCCTCGCCTTAATCCATTTGTCTTCTATTCTTTCAAGATCCAGTAGGTCAAGTAAGGTTTGATGAAGGTCATATGGAGTGGTCAGTCTGTAATTATTATCCACAAGATTCGCATGAGCCATGGGAAACTTTTCTTTGAACCAATCAGGTAAAACAAAGTATAGAAACGGTAAACGTTCTTCAAGCTCGCCTTGGAGGTAGTCTCTGATCTCCCCCCAGCGGATTCCATGGTCGCTCATTAAAATGAATGCTGTGTGATTAAAGGTAGCCCTCCTCTTTGAACCATTGGAGAGTAGACAGTAAATGCTCATCGCCTAATTTCCCGTCATTTAAATAGTCATGGGTCAATGAAGTCGCCCAGGTTAAGTGAAAGTATCTCTTGTCATGGCCCATTGTGTATGCCAATCTCTTTGCGTATTCCAATAGAATTTGAAACCCTAAACGTGGACCCTGACACAAACGGGCATTAAGTTTTTTATGTGTCCCAATCAGCTTATCCGCAAAAGTATCTCTTGTCATGACCCATTGTGTATGCCAATCTCTTTGCGTATTCCAATAGAATTTGAAACCCTAAACGTGGACCCTGACACAAACGGGCATTAAGTTTTTTATGTGTCCCAATCAGGCTGTCTGCAGCTTCCCCAAAGGGTCTCAAATAGTAATCAGTTGGAGATGAATTGAAGCCTTTCTTTAAATAATTAAAAATTCCCATCCATGTAGAATCTTCGCAGTAAGCTGTACGGAAACCCCTTTCCGCAAACTGTTTCCAAACGAAAGGACACTTGTCGAAGGCATCTTCATGCTGACATTTTTCCATTTCAGTTAAATTCAGGGATGTTAACACAGCTGCCAAATTTGGATACGTATTATCTAACACAAATAATCGACAGCATTAAAGTAACGATAAATTATTGAAAAAAAATGTATGTATTACAATGAGTATCTTGTAGTTTCACCTCCAATTTTGTTGAACGCGTGCATTTCAACAGCAGATAGATTTCCCATTAGGAACGAATAGCTTTTGGGCATCACGCGGAGGAAATTCATGTGAGACACTGCGTCAATTCCAAAAATTACTACATTAAGCTTGTCGCTTTGCGGCTGGGAGGAACTTCCAAATTTATTACTAGAAGGTTCATTTTGCCTAGTACCAAGTTTTTCATAAAACTCGCTTACTCTTTTCTCCACATTAGGCTTTAGGTGAACTAATGGAAATATGTCTACAATTTTTCGACTAGCATCATTAGCACTTCGCTTTCTCCGGCTGTGCGGAGTGGTTATGCTCGGGAGATCAGTTGTGGATATGGGTTCTGCAGTTGTCAATTTGATAGCTTCAGTTGTCGATGTGGGAGCCGCAGTTGTCGATGTGGGAGCTTCAGTTGTTGATGTGGGAGCCTCAGTTGTCGATGCGGGAGCTTCAGTTGTCGATGTGGGAGCCTCAGTTGTCGATGTGGGAGCTTCAGTTGTCGATGTGGAAGCCTCAGTTGTCGATGTGGGAGCTCCAGTTGTCGATGTGGGAGCCTCAGTTGTCGATTTGGGGGATTCGGTCGTCGGTTTGGGAGGTTCAGTGGATGATATGCTGGCTTCTGTAGTAGACGTAGGGCCTGTTTTTAGGCTGCTGACACTTGTTGTAGTCTCTGACGTAGCACTGATTGTAGTGGACGGTTCAATTGTCGATGTAGAAAGCGTGGGGAGCTCAGTGGTGGTAGTCGTTGTGCTGTCATCCATAGACTTATTCCTACAGTATATTCCAATAAATTCCATGTCATGTTGAGTAATCTTAGTAACTTCTGTAGTTGATATTGGTACACATTTAGAAGACTCACTGAAAAAAAATTAAAAAGGTACATTACAAAATTACAAAGTTGCGAATTCACACCATTCAACTCAATAAAAAAAGGTTAATGAATTTATATACCTGTATCCGGAGTCACCGTCTTTATGTCGCATAATGACTGTGAAGCAGCAGGACACATATCCAGCCTTGGTTATGTCGCTTGTAAGCGGTTCAATACTTGAATTCGGATAAGTTTGAAATATCAGAGGAAAATCGTCTTCACATCGAACAGGATCTGGTTGATGTACCAAATGTATTATCGTTTGATCAAACGGCTTAAGTTTCGGTATAGAGCATGCCATAGGTGAACTGGAATTGGGAGCATTATATGGCAAATATTCTATGAAAGGAGTACTTGGATAGATAACCTCGACATTATCCCCAGCTCGTTCATTGTAAAAATACAAAATACTAGAGTCAGGTAGCACAATGTTGATGAGAATGTATGAAGTTAATATTAACAGAATAACAAAATACAACGAGTGTTTTTTCACGCGTCGTAGTTTCTCTGACTTTAGGCTGTCCAGTCGAATTCCCATCAGGGGACTCAATGGGATGATACTCGTAATCAAATTTTGTATGAGCCATAGTGGACCTGGAGGGCTCTTTTGACTAGATTTCTCACATTCAATTTCACATTTATGCACTGACAGTTCATTTACAACACTGAAGTAAAACTTGGCAAACATTGAGTAAATCAATTAAAATTAATAGTGGTATTAAACACGAGGGTTAAGATGCAGAGAATCGTTGTGTGTAGCACTAGAATATGGCTTAGCGGTTGTCTCCGACCGAGACACCAATTTAATGTCTTAGTTGATAAAACGGTTCCGGTTGTGGTTTTTCTCCTTGCTGCGTTCGTCTTTAGGTTAAAGATTTGATTTGCTAAAACAGAAGAAACGAAACAAATCCTTGAAAATGTGCGGCTAGTTTCATTACGTATTCATTTTTAGAACTCATGCACGTCCTTCATTTGAAATTTAAAGAGGATGTGAACGCGACTACCTGTTCAAAATATGTCTTCTCATGGAAGCAAAATCAGTAACAACTAGAGTATTCTATTCCCACCCACAGTATGCTTATATAACCTTGGTAGGCTTTCCGAAGGAACTACAATTTC
>JAAXOA010000311.1:0-26627 GCA_036561885.1 Salina celebensis
ATAAATTTGTATGTAGAGTAGACTTTCATGAACACATTTTTTCATTCCTATTCATAAAATAACTAACGAAGAAACCACTGATTGATAGAAATCAAAGGTATCGATGAGAAGAAGAGGGAATTTTCCAGCTTTCCAGAGGGCAGTTATCCAGCCAACCTTTTAATCTTGAAGGGTCCACATTTCCTCCAGCAAGACAATCAGCCAAATTCATTTTCTCTCCACCATGAAGATAGTTTTGAAGAAGCTTCGCAGCTTCTTTCATCTTTGGAATAGCGACGTTATCCCAGATTTCCACTGCAAAGGACATTTTCCACAACCGGTTGAACGGGTAGCTGAGAAAGATTCTGCCTTCTGGAGTAGAATCTCCTACAATCCAAATCCCCCCAGTCTTCCTTCTCCTCTGAACCTCCTCCTCAGACAAGATGAGTCCGTCATACAAGTTCCAAAGCCACTGACCAGTAGCCATTCTTTCGGAGTAGAACAGGAACATTTCATGTGTTAGCTGTACAACGCTTTCAATCCAGGTCTTAGTTTCTTCAGGAGGGGATGGATTCTTCAGCAGCCAGTCCTGGAGGTAGGTTTCATCCTGTAAGAAGCCGTCGTCGAGTCCCCATTTTCCTGGAAGCACTTTCCTCAGATGTGTTTCAGAGACAAGCTCTTTTGTTGAAGGAATTAAGTGTTTGCTCATGAAGAAGAGAACTACTAGAAGGTGAAATCCAATTGGGTCTGGGCACCTGGGGGGGGGGGGGTGACACCTTCTCAAGGTATCTCCAGGGACAATCTTATATCTTGATATACCGCCCAGAATGTAACTAAAGTTAGAACTGGACCGAGATGGGTGTCAAATCTGCAGAGATGTTTGATCAATCGACACATTTGTCCTTTGGAGAAGAGCATTATTTTCCCATCCTTGTTCACCCCCAGACAACTTTAGCTTGATTAGATGAAGCTTGAAGGCTGTAAGCATAGCAGGGGAGTTAGGTGCCATAGAATGTGTTGGGCAAGCCGTGAGCGCCTGCGCCAACCAAACTGTGCTTTGCTTTGATTTTTCACCTATACAAGAAAGGGATTGAGTAGGCAGCTAGTGTTTAGTTATATTTAATTGGAGAGTTTGTTACGCAGTTCGAAATTGGTTTGAAGTCGGATAGAGGAGCTTTTCTTGTGAACACCATCTGCAGCCATTCCGTGAGATGGGGATGTGCGTTTGGCCATTTGCGGATACATTCCTCTTTGTTGAGGTCGTGGTTTGATGAATTGTTGGTCTTGTGCACGTAAATAACTTTCAGAAACTGCATTAGCGTTCGCAAATGCGACCGGACTAGCCGGTGTGGATGACCAAAATCCATGCCTTTCGGTTGCAGAAGAATTGTGATGATTTATCATTCCAGGCATAGCCGTAAAATTCTGATGTCATCATTTTGCCACGCTGGAGAAGGAGTTTCATTTCGTGACACGGCAGTGAATGGCGAAGACATGGCGACTGAGACTCGCTTGTTTAAAATGTCGGTGCTCGGATATCCGGTGACACGGGAGACGTATGGGCTGGAACCATTGTTATTGCATAAAGAGTCCAAGCCGGAATTAGGTCGATCAGATGTGACGGACGCCTCAGATGATGGTCTAGTTCCATTAGCACCAAATGCCATTTCAGTGTAACGAATTCCAATTACAGGAGATTCCAGACTGGAGCAACGACTATCAACAATCATGACATTTGAATTGTGCTTATTCTCCACAATTCCAACTGAAGCAGATCTACGATAATTTGTCATATTTGGAGTCATGTTGACAGGCATGTGAGCTTGTGCGTTTGGAAGAATGTTCGCTGGAACATTTGGCATCATATTTCCATGCACGATGGGTCGTTGATGATATTCAGGATGATGAACACCATTCACGTCTTCACATCTCGGTGCACCAATATCCTGGGGAACTTTTGTTATGGTTATACCGGGTGGTAACTTCAACTGTGATAAGTCGATTTCGGCCATTGATCCGTTGTCCTTGACATACTGAGAGTTCATGGTAGGTCGTTGATAAGAAACCTGCTTCATGGGATTTGGAGCTGGGGCTGGAATCTGATACGTAGGGGCTGGTACAGAGACAACTGGAGTCGGTCTTATATTTTCTGGCTCGACAAAAGTATGCTGCAACGGAACCGGAGCCTCGCTGCGTACTCTTCCATCCATGCTGGGCCATTCATTACAGGGTGTATACTAAATCACTTTCACCCTCCTTCCCCTTCATACTAATAGTCACACTACTGTCCATGTGCTTTTGAATAGTAACTAGATTATTTTACCCATCCGCACCACGTCCTACTCCTTCAGTTTTGTTAGTTGAAGTTAAAAGTTCCATCAGCGGCTGTCCTGTCCAGAAGATACGGGTTTTATGTTTTGTTGATTGTCATTTGGATGTGCGTCGGTAGCAGAATCGCAAATGATTTGACTGTCATTTTGCTTTGACTTCTTCTTTTTATTCTTATTTTTCTTGTTAGCATGACACCTTTCTTGGGCCCGGAGCTGTTCAATTCGTCTGGCCTCCTCCTCCTCCCGCTGTTCCTTTTCCACTTTCAAACGACCGTACTCCTTTTCGCAAATGTCAATAGTTGGGTTTGACTACCATCTTTTTCATAAGCACGCTCAGTCTTAATTAATGACTCATTTTCAGGTGTCCGCTTGTCATCATCTTCCGCAAGCTCCATGTCTTTCTTCCGCTGTTCACGACGCTGCTTCTTTGCTTCCTTTTTAAACTTCTTTTCTTCCGCCTTCTTATTTTCGTTTCCTTCTCATTTCTTCCTTCTTCTGCTCTGCCAGTTCCCTTTGCTTCCTCACAACATCATCTTTCTTACGCTTCCTCTTCGGCTGCTTTTCGCTTTCGCTCTTGCTCCACCTTTCCCCGTTCTTCTTCAATTTTTCGAAGTTCCTCCTGCCGCTTCTCTTCTTCCTCTCTTGCTTTCTCTTCTGCAATTTTAATTCGTTCTTGCTCCTTCTTCTCTTTCTGCCTCGCCTTCTTCGCAAGCCTTCTTTGGATTAGGGTCGTTACTCGTTACTGTTGTTGGGCGTTTTAATATGAGTTCCTTCGATAATCTGTACAAGCTCATCAACATCAAAATCGGTCGGCATCTTGACAGGAGTTTCTTGAGCTTTCACCGGTGTTGGAGGAGTTTTGGGCTTGGAATCGTCCACCAAATGAATCTTAGCTTGTTGAATATTTACCGTACAGCTTTTAGTAGTCGTTACAACTTCAGTTTGTCTTGCGTCGTATGTTTTCCTCAGCCTTGTCCGGAACTCGGGAATTTTGTTTGAAGGTTTTGCCTTCCTTTGAGAGCTTTCTCCTCTTTTTCCTTCGGTTTCAGCACACAAGACACTAGTAGCTTCGCCAGGTCCCGATAGCGTTACACAGAACCCTGACGATGACAGCTTCGCAAATGCTCGTTTGGATTGTACCAATTCGTTAAACTCTCTCTTCATTAGTAGCGTTGTTTCCAGTCCTTTCTTGCACCTTTTGATTTCTTCTTCTGTCATTGTACTCGACAGCCCTTTCTCCAATATCGCAAGGTCATTGTCACTGAGCAGCCCTTCTCCAACAGCAGCGTCAAGTTCCTCAGCAGCTCTATACAGCAGAGGAAAGTTGTCCTTAAAACTTGCCTTCGACGACTGTAAAACATACAAAACAAAAATTACAAAAAATAAACATGTAAACGTTTCAATTTATTTCAACGTTTTAATAACGCCTGCGCCGTTTCATCAAACCATTACACTATAATTTTACTAATCAAAGTTAAGATCCCCTAGTTTAAAGTGGATTTGCTTACATCTGAATCTAGAAGATTAAACGCTTCGTTAATTACTCTAGAAATGTCAATTGTGATGCACAACATTATGAACTGATTTATAGCAGCTTAGCAGCTTCACTATCGTAGTTTTTTAATTATTCACATTAAAATATTTGTTATTTTGATTCGAATTCTTAGTCGAATAAATTAAAACTGTTCAGGTTTCTTTCTACAAATTACAATAAGAATTCTCCCTAGTCGAAGTTTGTAGACGAATATACTCCACCTTGTTTGCAAAGACGCGTTTGAATGATTTAAAAAGAAAATGGAAACAAAAGCCGAAACTTCGAAACAATTAACATAAACCAAACCTGTGTTGTTATGCTAATATTATATGAAGAGGAATTGCGTTTTCTCTGGGTCGTTTGCTGTGCTACTTTGAACTTTGTGCTTTGATTTTTTCTTTAACAACGAATTGAGAATTTTCTATGCATTTGAGGTACTAGCCAGGTTTTTCCATTTGTTGATGAGCGATGAGCAGCACACTTATCTTAATAATCTCTCGAAAGTGTATCCATTCTTCAAATTCTAATTTAGGAGGTTCTTTATGCATCTGTCTAAAATGGTACTGTCAACTGTATTGTTTAATTAGCATTTTTACTTATGCCACCATGTTAAATGGTATTGTCGTTATTGTATTTTGAATGACATCATAAAAGACGGTTAAGGCATCATATGCAAGAAACGAGGTTACCAAAAAGTGAAAAATCACTAATTATACAAATCAGTTGCCGTTAGATTGCACATTTTAGTCTATCGACTTCCACAGTATTGGTATTCTTTTGATATCAATATTATTCTGTTAATGGTTCAGTAAACAGAATACCCCTCAAAATCAACAAAAAATGACGTGAATATTCATTAACTATTGCAGTTAATTTTCACCATCCAAAGGCTGAAATCCAGCCGCAGTAGTAACCATTACCTTAGATATTAATAATTTTAGGATTTTAAACACGTTTCTCTAGATAAAAACTATGTTTTTGGTAAAGAAAGAATACAGAATTATATAGAAGCAAAAATCTCGCGCAACACTTAACCCATTTTACAGAAATATGACTTGGAAGATTTTGTAAACAGAACTTTTTGTAGGTTTTGTAAATTTTGTTTGAGAACAATTTTCTCGAAAATATAGAAGGTGATCTCCGAGATTTTTGCCTCTATAAATCTCTCCATTCTTCCTCTACCCAAAAATAGTTTAGTTCTAAAAATTATCCATGAAAACCTTTTTTAAAAGTGATTCAAAAGTGCCGTTTAACCCAATTTTGATTCGAAAACAGCGTTTTTAGGCCCTAAAATCCGTATTAAGACGCCTTTCACTGTGAAAATCGCTTCAGGGCTAGGGTCCTAAAACATGGTTATTATTGCAACTGGATTTTACCCTATAGATGTGATGCTCTGATTAGGTATTAGGTCCGTCTGTCTGACACCTAAATTTAGGTGGCTTGGTACGAAAATCTTTAATAATAGACAGATAGTCATAACGGGGAAAAAATCATTAAAATAACTCGTGATCTCGTTCTTTCAGGGTCCTTCCAAGAATCTAATTCCATTTGGCCTTTGAGTGTTAACTGTTTAGAGAAAGCATAAATGATTCCATCAAAATAAAAGCATTTAAGGTTTATGCGTGCCTTGCATCCCAATGTATTATGGTTCTAATACAAATATTCGGTAAAAAAATGTCCAAGCTCGGCGGAGTAACGATATACGGCTCGTTACTTGTTACATGCCAACATGCTACAGGAAAATTGGCTACGCCGCTATAGACACGGCTGTAAAACACCACTGTACTCAGCAGTAAAATGAAAGGCTGTAAGCTGGTTGTATCGTTGGAAACAAATCAGCGGTACTGGTGTAGGAATGTAGTAGCAAGCCACCATATCAGATTGAGCGTCACCAGAAAATGAGGAATTGACAAAGACTCTCTTTTAAGAAAGAAGGATGAGACACAACAAAAACTTAAATGGGTTGTCGTCACTCGACATGTTTGCTTGTGATGTTGTGATCTATGGCATTGTGTATAATTAGTTCAAACCTAGGTGAATATTCTGATATTCTTACTACAGTTCCAGTTCCATCTTTCCGAAAAGCGTTTATAACTTGATAATGAATTGTGTTTAAAATTAGTAAGACATTATATTAAAAGGATATTATAAACCATTCAAAGCCAGAATTTAGATTTATAATTATTTAATTAAGACTCTGAATCGCTTATAAGTATCTCACGATTAATTCGAATATGCGAATTTTGATTCTTTTTGCTGCTCTTATCAACGTTTTAATAACTTTCCAATTAAATGAATAATGTTAATCCAATAAGATGGATACAGGTCATAGGAAAACTGCATTTCAATCAAACGTGCTTCTTGTCTAATTATTTAAAATATGATTCATTGCGTTTCAAGGACGTCTCCTAAATTATATCATTTTCATGAATGATAGGCTCACTAAAAAAACTTGCGTTCTTATTCAGTAATCTTACGCTAAATTTAAAAAGCACATGTCTTGTTTATGTGCTCTGAGGTTTTGAAAAGATTCCATCAGATCCCAAGAGAAACAAGTTTGGAAAAAGGAATGAAAAAAAAAGAAAAAAAAATCTTTCCTACCTTTTACAATTATTAGCTTTACTTTACACTTATGTTTCCGATGGAAATGGACGAACAAACGTTGTTGGGACTCGTAGGGCAATGAATAACAGCTATAACAACGCAACAGTGGTTCACAGTAGAGAAGACGAAAAAACGCTAGGAAAACTTGTGACACCTGAAGGCAATACACTTGTTGCTACCAGGATAGTTCTATCGACACTGATATTTCTCCAGCTTCCCGACGCTTGCGTAGTGTGAAGCCTAAACCTTAGTATATCTTGAAGGAGCACAAGGAGAACTGACGCTCTCCTACCATCCTCAGTTAAACGCGTCTTGAGTGGTACCATTTCACATGATTGCCAATTCTCCATCTTATCTATGTTTAACTATGCATTGTGCAAAACAAAACAGTACATTGACAACAATTATACTGCATTTGCTTCCTACATATAGCTGGAAAAATGCTCTCTTAAACTACTTGATGAGCATTTTCTCTCCTTCTCCGGAAAGCCCACAGTGTCGGGGATGGGAATCGGGGGCACGCCGAATACGTTGTTTAAATGTCAACAGGGGAAAACAAGGCAAAACTAGTGTGCATTTCCTTATTCTTTGACCAAGCCCTATTTTTTTAGTTAGACCAATTACATGTTGGAAACTTTTGCTGAGCCCGTATATAATCACGGTTCACAACGCTCCCGACAGGCCATTAATCTCTTGTTGTCGAAATTAATTTCGTCCATGATTCCGGTGGTCAAAGGTAGACAAAAAATGGTCAAAATAGAAAATTTAATGATTATCATGCCAAACTAGACAAAAACATGATTAGATCTGCGGCTAGATTTGTACTCGGTAAAAATAAATTTGATCCCGTTTCTGAGGATATTTGTTTTAAACTACAGTGGCCGTTTGCCAAATACCTATATAAATATAACTCGCTGGTATTCTTGTATAAGTGTTTATTTTCGAAGAAGGGGGGGTATTTTTATAATTACCTTGATTTTAATGTGTCAGAATGCAAATCTACGCGTAACCAGTCTTATCTGATACCTAGCATAAATACTAATTCTAAATGGGGAACGAGTATGTTTAAATTTGCGGCTATGAAATTCTGGTGCCAAATGCCTGAGTATGTTAGGAAAAGTATTCAAGGTTTTAACAAATTTAAATTAACTAGCTATTCGACATATTTTGACATGTCAAATTGATGAATGTGTGTATTATGATGAAGAGATTGTGGACTTTGTCGACGACATCAAAATTATTATGTAAAGAAACAATTGTATGATTTTAAAGAAAATTGCCTGATTTCAAATTTGTATAATGTGACTATTTCATTTTCTCGTAACCTATATTGACGTATGTATGTCCTTGGTGGAATCTGCCACTACTATTGTGGAAACCGAAAGAGACAATAAACACATTATTGTGTCATTCAGACATTTAAGTGAGTTTAGTAAGAACTGAGACGAGATACACCCATATTTTGAATACTTGTTTGTAACATGAATGCGTGCGTTTTTGGTTCCGAGTGTGCATAGGGATGAAATAGCATAATATTTATCGCCTTGTGTTCATACAGGGCACTTCTGTTCATTTGGACATTTTTGTCCGTTGACCATTCCAAAGAGGAAAAAAATGGACAAAATTGATGCTCCGGTTCCCAGCTTTAATAGTTTGGCGAAAGCCGTACTTAAAATGGAGAGTTTATGGTTGGAAGGGTTTTTTGTAATTCATTTCCAAAGCCAAGAGTTCGTTGCTGAAATAGCACTTGTTGCAAGATGAACACATTAATTTTTACAACCTAAAATAAACAACTTGATTCGCGCCGTTGTGCAGATAAGAACCATGTTTCTACTAAACGTGACTCTTGTTAGTGTGCGTATCTGATTTCATAAATGCCTTACATTCTAAGAATGACGACAATAACAAACATGAGGTGATGGAGCTTTTTATTTTAAATAGACTGTCATTTTCTCTATTTTATGATAAATTTTGCATGCAATCATAAAGTGATATCAATATCCTGCCACTTCCGGGACACATGCGGTTAATGTCGAATTGTGCATCGCTACTCACAATCAACTTCATAGAATCAATCAACTCCAAGCAATAAACCGAGTGATAAATTCCATGGAAACAGTCGCCAGGTGCAATATCTTTCTTAGGTTGTACATAGGTATCAACAACATGCGATAGATCAGATAATAATGGTATTATTTATGATTCATAAAATTGTCGCCATTTGTATAAACTTGTCCTCACAGAAAATCATGTGACATCCTAAAGGATGTCTTTAATCCGACAGAGTCAGACAAAATGTGCTTTACTAAACTCACATGTTTCATGTAAAAATAAATGTCTTTTAGCAAACAAACGCTCTTTGTTCTACAGATTATGTCTGAGTAAGTAAGTTGTGGCAAGAAACTCAATTCCAACTTATTTAACAACAGTAGGACAAAAACTCATTTTTGACAATTCGTAAGAACTTTTTACTGCAGTCATTGCACTACTTATTTCACACCATACGTAAATGCTCTAAAGAACGCGGGGTCTCTATAGAGGATACATCGCAGTTCTCCAAACATGGCCGGGGGAAAGATTGACAAAATCACATTTTGCCCAGGTCTCCAAAAATGGCCGGCTCATAAATCATAATAATGTATATGAAGTTGAGGGACTAAACGTTATTAAACCGGAATAATATTGTCAAATGTCAAATATCATATCAGAGATCATAAGCTGTGCTTTTAAACAATATAATATTTGTTATTTGTTTGAACCGATATAACATTGTAAAACATTCCAAAAATTGTACAAAATTTGCCCATTTGTGTGACTGGAAAAGTGGATTTTGAATTTTTGCCGGATTTCCAAGGATCGCAGTTCCCTAAACGTAGTCGGCCGGGGTCAGACCCTACAATTTCAAAGATGGCCGGGCGGTCTATAGAGCATTTACGGTACGTCATGATCACTATTAGTGCCAATTTCCTATTTCTTAGGTAAATGATGAAAATCTTTTTTGGAAGAATGATAAGCTGGTTGAATTTGCAGGCATCTACCTTCTTAACGAAAATGATGACAATGAAGATTGCTATTGCTAGAACATACAAAAAGCGATAAAAAGAACTGGGCTTACCCCAAACGTCGTTTTATGTAGAGTGTGTCCTTCAAATTCAGTCACACATCCATGCCTTGCATACCAGAAAATAATGAACGACATGAGTTCATGGAGTGAAAACTCTTGATCTGCTTTCGCACGCCTAGCTTTGTCCACGGAAGTGATTGATACGTAGACGTCCTTAGTGTCGCCGGACAATTCAGGTAACATTCCAGAGCCCTCCACACCTTCAAAAAGAGTAAATCCTGTTAGAACACTTCCCATGCTAGATAGTCAGAAACCATTTGATGTAAAAATGTTCCGGAATCAGGTGAATTACCTGTTTTAACAGCAAATGTGAGCAGTTGCTCTAAGTTTTCGATAGTTGACGGTTTTTTACTTTTCCGATGTTTTTGCATAAGCGACGATAAAATCGCCATTCGGTTATCCCTAGCATATCGAGATCGTCTATCTGGCCGTTTGAGTTTCACGGGCACCGAGATCTTTGTTAAATTAGCATTTGAATTAAGTCTTCGACACATTGCACCAGTCGATAAAACATTCCCCCTGCTCCTCATGGAACTCTTGCTGTTGACTTTTATATCCGACTCAAAAGCTTCATTGGTATTCGCGTAATACTCGATCACTTCCTGTTTGAGAACATCAAAAAAGTCCACTAAACGCTCCAGTCGTGATTCGTAAAGTGCAAAATACTGGTCTTTGATTCGTTCCTCCACACTTGAACTCTCCTCAGCTAAAAATACGTTAATTGCTAGTTTCTTGTTTTTGTCCGACGGGTTCTCCACCGAGAGCCTCAGCAAAATTTTCGCCTTGTTGTTATATAATATCTTCCACGGTGTCTGAGACCGTTCTATGATAAAACGATCTTGCCAGTAGCAGTGAAATACTTGAGGGGCATCAAACTGATCGTCTCGGTAAGGATTGATGTAAAGTGCGGCGTCAATTACACTCTTTTTAGGCACTTTGAACGTCGGACTGGAAATTTATAAGGAATTACAACTTATTTACACAATATTTACACTGTAAAAGTAGAAAACATAGGAGATTCATGTATCGCAGTATATTAACTGTTGTAATTGTAATCGTTGCCTAGATAACCTGTGAAATGGCATTCGACGTAGTAGCATTTAACTTCCACAATCCGTAGTTTTCGCGTAATTTACTCTTCTGCCAGGAAGTTTAAAACAAAATTGGGCATTTTAAGTAAAACATAATTTGTTTTTTAATTTGGCAGAAGCAGTTTTAGTAGTTTCTGCGTACAGTTCAATTATTTTGAGGAAAATTTTGATTCAATTATTGGAATCTGGAGTCGTCAGTAGTTTTCGTAGTGCCACTTCGCCATCGCTAAATGAACCAGAAAGCTCGTCGCTAAATAGCAAATAAGTTTATAACTTACCATTTACAGGGAACTTTAGCCTTTTGAAATACAACGGTTGCTTCATTAAGCGTAGTATCTATATATTCCAGGTATCTTTCCAAAACTTCCACAGCAGGACCGAAAAACGACTTTTTCAGTTTTTGCGAAGCAGAAATCTATTAAAATCATTCATTTCTATTAGTTCACAGGACAGATAATTCCTAGGTAGGATTTTATAAAAGATTTTGGATTACGTACAACTTTCAGAGCGTTTTCTTTCCTACTTGCAACGTCAGGCACGCTGTAAACAAGCTCGTTCATGGCGTGCAAAATTAAGGTCTTGAAGTCAAACCTATCTGGATACGTTTGGTCTGAGATTCTGTTTGCCAATTGATTAAATACTTTGAACTTGCTTTCCAACCATCTCAGAATTCGTATAAGCATATTGAAGCTGTCAATATAAACTGTAGTACAAAAACCAAATATGAAGACATTTTATTTCGCATCCAAAACTTATAAAAAAAACTTCTGCGTGAATACTTACACATTATGAAATTCATCGATGTCGTGTAAAACATTTTACGCGATCCTAATATAACGGCGAATTTATGAAGAATCGCCCGTGCTAGGTCAGTGGCACCTTCATACAGTTCAGTTAAAGTCCTTGCAAAGCTCCCAACGCTCGTTCTGGAAACATTAAATTAAAAATTAGAAAAATGGAAAGTTATGAAATTTCCCCGTTATAGAATTTGGCTTACAGTGGCTCGATTGCAACGATATCGTTCATGATCAGACTACAAAGTTTTTCAAATTCGGTGTCCCGATAATGCTCATCAAACTCTTCTGGCATGATGAACCAAACAACGCTAAATCTTCTACTGCAAAACGTCTCAAATATGCGATCCACCCCTGAAATAAGCACTCTGTAGACACAGCGACGGACGTGATGAATGACTGATTGAGTAACTTCTTGGCTGGATATATTCTTCTTGACAAGTTGCTTTCTGTATTGATAAAACATAAATTTTAAATTAGATTGGACGGTATGTAATTTGTGGGGTATGCATGTTTAGCACGTGTGTACATACTTGACTTCTCGCAGTGCAGAACACGGTGCGCAGCGACATTGCTGGGGATGCATTTTTTCAAAGTCACTTCCCCATTTGTCAACGGGAACTCCTGCGTTCTGCAACATTATATGAATAATGTAACACGTTGTTAACTTTAGCCATGTCAGTTCTATTAAGTGGAAATACGTTTATGGAAGTGTTATTGTTCACCGTACCCGTGACAAGGTATCAATCGTTTGTTCATAATTGTCGATATTATTGAGCATTCCCAAAACCTTTCTAATCCGCACGAGGCAGAGCCATCCCTCAGTTTGAAGGAAGGTGACCAAGTCAGTGTTTGTTTTCCTGAAGTAGTTAATTTCACTTTCACCCTGGAACTGTGGATCTGTAGGAATAGAAGATAGTAGTATGAGAGGAATCTTCAAGTTAACATGACATGAATACCACATTTATAAGCAAATAGAATTCTAAATGCACATACCAGTAAGGAAGTCTTGTTTCCCCCAATAGTGAGCTTCATTAGGAACACCATCTCCGGCCCAAGAGAATTTTGCGTCAGAGATTCGTTTAAGAATAGGATTTGAATCCATGTACTTGACGTACTCCTCAGAGTCAAATAAGGGTTCAATTACATTATGGACAGGTTTCATTGTTAGTTTCCAATACAACAACTCTCATGCCTTCCACACTTACTTGCACAAAGTTGCGTACAAGCTGGTAACAATTAATCGGTTCGCCTATGGAATCACAAATCAACAAAAATAGTTTTAATCTTTTGCAATTTTTTCATGTGATTTAGACAGCAGTGTGATTATCTATTCCTGACTAAATATAGCAGCCCGTCTTTTTTGCTCAGAATTGAATTCAATCAAGTTTTTCAGTCAAAATCACAGTTTTTGCATGAAACATTCAACAATTACATATAAACCGTGGGATGAGGGGTTATTATCATAGCAACGAATGTCCGGTCGATAAATATATTCCCGCTTACAATAAACACTCAATTAAACAGAACCACAATTATCTCTGGTAAAAGATCTTGATATTATTAACTTGCTGAAGTAAGCTTGGGATATATTCCAACATTAGATTAGATTTTGTGAATGTCATTAGTGAGAGCTATACTGTTTGATAATTATGATATTGTCTGTGTACATGTCTCTCGCAGAGTTTATTGGAGAGAGATGAGTGGATTAGACTGATGAAGTAAGATGTTGTTACCAATTTTACTAACCTAGGAAGAATAGTTAAAGCACTGATTTTCTTGTAGATTTGCTTCACTGCCTTTGTTGTGTGTGATGTGATGTGCGCTGCGTTTTGTTGTACTTTGGAGTGTTACCAAAAAAGTGCATTTAAACACAAAAGATTGCACTGTTTCCAAACTTCATTCTAGTGTGGAATTCACAAATGTGACTAAAAAAGGGTTAGGAGACTACAGCATAAACACACTTATTTTGAAAGGTAGTCTCTTCGACAAGCTCAAGTTACGAGTTTTCACTGGAGAATAGAATAAATACTGAAATACTTTTCATAAGTACAAAAATTGGTTTTTCGGTAAAAATTTAATTTGATAAATACACACGCGCTCACACCAAGTAAAAAGAATAAGTGTGAATTTCTAATGCTATATGAAACGAACGTGATATTATTGATGTTCTACACACACTACATACTATATACGTGCATGGATAAAAAAGAATTCAAAGAAGTATACGTGTTTAAGTGTCTCCACAAAAGATTGTATGGCTGTTTGTCAGCAGCATAGCCTTGCAGGTTGAGACGTGCGACAGTCGCTCTGTTTCTTGTAGAATGCGAAGGATTCCCCGGTTTTTTTCAACGCTGTATGTGTAAGCATATCATTACATTGATATGAAACTTGAGGCACTTGTGAGGATGTCTTCAAATAGTTTAAATCCCATGGATGTAGTAATTATAATATCCAGATCAATTTGTAAAAATTAAGCGCGTGACAATCGTAGGTTATTACATACAACGATATTAATTGCGATGGATTTCATTGGATATTCATATAAGAATTCTATCATATTTTGTTTATGCCCATAAGCATTCATCTTTATAATATTCGTGTCTGTATAATAAAGGGAAAATAAGATTTGCCAACGTTGTTGCCTCCGCTACTTTTTGATTATAAAAGTTTGCAATTGCATATGGATATGTGACTACATTTGTACACACATGTATCAGTTGCATTAGTTGATTTCTTTCAGCAACTGAGACTACTACCGACACAAAATTTACTCGTAAGGCATCGCAGCACAGATGCAGTCAGGGAAAGGAGCAAAAGCGCACGGAGCAAGGTTTTCAATTCCTGGTTGTTTTGTGCATGTATATATCGTATTAAGTCAGGACCACGGCAATGAGTCTTGCTTGTGCAAAACCAAATTTTACTATTTCATAAACCTTAGATCTCATAATTTTTTGGTGCTGTGGTACACACAGTCTAGATGAAATCGTGAAAAGTATGGACGAACTAATCTGTAGCGATTCACACACACAATGTACATCATCCCTTCATAGCATTCCCACTTTTTCTGCTCACCAACATTGCATTTGTGTCCACACTTAGAACATTATCAGTTCCCGTCTCTTCCTACGTACTTTACATTCTTATTGTGAAAATGTTACTTAATGCTCAACGATGAGGACTGTGTGCACAAGTGTATTCACAAAAACAGCGGCATAATGGTCTTCACCGTCTTCCTGGTGTTGCCTGGCATGCACTCACATATTTCGCGTCTGAACTATATTTTTGCTACAACCACAATACACGTTCACCCTATTTTCGTACTCCAACTTCAGTTTACCGACACTTGCCCTTGTCCGTGTCTGGAACCATTAATGAGACGATCATTCAGTTTATAATGTTGGTAGAAAGCAGCACGATGTAAATGTACTGTGATGGTAATGCAAAACAGCCTATATCAGTCTGGTGTCGTTTCTTATGCTGCCGGTTGTGCCAAAAACATTTTAAATATGAGTGCTTTAGAAAGCTCTTCCTGAAATATCCAAAGACGGGCTTGTTTCATACGAGAGCGTAGATCGTCGTTTCCCTTGCACATTTTTATAAGGTACCAAACGTTAATCAGTTTTCTTTCTCATGAGAAAAACTGAGGAAGCGAGCGATACCGAGATAGGACTTTAATTCATTGATGAATGATGATAGGTTAATTAATCGCACGGTAACTTTGCATATGTCATAATATAAGATATCTTCCTCCTTCTTGAAAAGTCCACATATTTACTTAACTGCTAAAGCATTAAATAGATACTCATTTTGCACGGATTTTTCGCAAGAGACCTTATCATCTGTGCGACGATGTTTGATTCTTTAAATTAATATGACGTTAAAAAAATTGTCCTATTTGCGTGAGATCTTAGTCGAGTGAATATGCAACATAATATTCTTGTTGTGAAGATGAACAAGCACGGTAGCGCGAATTCCAACAAGATTTACCTTTGTATTTGCGCATAGTAAACATACTTCAAATGTATCAATTTTTGAAATACCATGCATAAATTTTAGGACATTAATGTATGTTGTCTTGAGACTTTTCATGACCGTAAGTAGTGTACAATGCATCTGGGTATCATTTGCAGCTGAAACGTTGTAATATTATTATGAAGTTTTTGAAAAAGAAATTAACTTGCTGTAGTTTTTTTATATGTATATATTTAGTTAGTAATAAAATCTGTCACTCAAATCCACGCTTTAAAAAGTCGAGTGAGGCTGATAGTGATAATTGAATGCCAAAAAATATGAAAGCTAAGTGTGAAGGTGACCATTCGGACAAGATAGAATAATATCATCGTATGTATTTCAAATACTGTGAACATTTGATGTAATGCACCTGCATAAATTTCAGGGATGGACACATTTTGGGGGTTTATTGGTTAGTGGTAAAAATATTCACATGAAAGTTGGCTCGGGCATTTAAAAAAAAAGTTAGCCATGATTCCAACAAATCATTTGAATGACAACGGAAATGTTGGAATGTAACAACCAGTGAGCCAGGGTTTACATTGAATTCATTTAGGATGAGGTGACAGCTTGCGAATGAACGGATTACGTCTCATTGTATTGAAGGACTCATATATTTTGTTTTATTGTATGATTTTGCATATTTGTTAACATCACAGATTGTTAGGCATGAATTTGATATTTGTTTTCAAAGAAGTGTCAAGTACGCTTTCCTTTCAAGCTTCCGGTTGTCATTGCCATTGAAAATGGCCCATGAGAAAGTTCAACTTATAATGGAAATTTCGCGTATGTACTGGATATGTCGCTCATTGTTAAAGAACTCTTACGCTTTTTTTGCGGCCGTATGAATAGTTTAGTGAATTAAATGCCTACAGTAATATGTATATTCCAAAAGCATTCCTGCATTCTGTGTAACACAGATCAATTCGTAGATTTTAAGACTTGAACGAACACAAATTCACGCATTCTTAATGAACAGTATTTCAAACTTTTATATATTTATTTATTTATTTCTGAGACTATTAATATAAAACAGTAACAAAATTGTTTATATTATTTGTATTATGTTTCATTCTCTATTAGATATCATTCATTAAGTCATTTCCATACGATAGAGGTGGTAAATGCGAGAAACGTAAAACACTGTTTGCAAATATCGGTTCCACCAACTATCAACAATAGATAGTTTTAAAAACTTGACGCATCGGTATCTAGCAAGACAGTATTGATAAACGGATTCAAAATCTTAATTATTCTTACTTTCATAGTTAAAAATTTCAGAACAAAGAACGGCATAAATGGATCACTAATTACGTTTATAGACTTGCATATTTGGTTCATATGCTTTCTTTTTCTCCTAAACGTTGGCAACCTCGTTTGATTCCTCTCGTACAGTAATATTGAAGATCGTGTTTTGCTAAAAACTAAATACTCTATGACAGTTCATTATGGATGCTGGTAACAACGCTTTAACAACGGTCGGATATTGATTTCAACTTTATCGTGAATATTACACTGGCAAAAGTGTGGATGACAATCTGAACACCTTTTTGATGTCCATCGCACACTTTCCCACACCGACTGACTAGCACACAATGAGCTGATTAAAACAGGTATTATACATACGGCTACTATTTAACAAAAAAACATTAATTGCACGAAATGTAAGTTAACAAGAACAATAAGAATGTAAAGTATAACAATAAAGTAAGTGAAAAGCTCTTGGCACGGTACTCTCTTTGTTAAGATTCGTCTCTCACTTGGATGTCATAACCAAAGGATACAATTCTTAGAGCGATAGAGAATCGACGAATCGATAACTTTCCCTCTAAGAGACAACCCTGTTAATTTTTTGTCTGCGATTCAACTAATTCTTAACTATTGTTACTATTAGCTTATTATTTCATTCTACTTAACAGATTCTCGTAGTGATTGCTATGGACGTTTTTCCATGATGTTTATTAGACAAAAATTTGATAGTCCATTTATCTCAAAACTTTTCCAGACGGATTGTAATCTGTTAACAGTTAGTATTTATAAGAAGTTTTGTTGTTATGAAGTATTTTCCATTTTATGTAATGTTCAACATAATTTGGGCACAGAAAGGTTGTACTTATCACCCAAGTCATTGTCATTGGAATATTATTTAGTTTCTTACATTGTAACAACATGGTAAGTAACCGATTAGTTTACTTTGAAAGAAAGCCGAGCAGAGAGTATACTTTGAAGGGTTTCACAACAGTAAATTAACAGCAAAAATAAAAACTGGAATAAGTAAGTAGATTAAAGGGTTTTTGGTTCTTTTGCTATTTTTTTATCAATTTGGTTGCAATAAAAGTAATGTACGAATGTATCCATGTACTTCAGTCCTATTCAAATACATTGCTTGTTGAGAGCGAACACTGAGAATCTTATGACATGTATTGACTCTTGGTCCTGGAGTAAGAGAGAATCATTTTTTACGTTGTAATCCTAACCGATATTCTTTCGTATTAATATGGCGTGAGTAGATTTGTCGGTCCGCCTACATCATTAAGGATCATGAGAAGCGATTGACAGATTCTGGAACATTAGAACTAGTAGGACTCCTTGGTCAAGTGGACTGTTGCATCTCTATTTGTCCTTCCAAACTTTTTGCTAAATACATCACGAACAACTGTGGAAAACAAAAGATTAGTAAATTTCTTCAAAATATAATTTTTAATTGTTGCGGTGGCTTCGAAAAAAAAAACGATGGCGCATACCTGCATTAACGCTACGCCTAATGCTGAACCTGCCACTATGTATAAATTCCGATTTATCCATGATTTTAACGATTCTATACAACCCTGCGTCCAAACTTTATCCTTGGGATCGTTAGGCGATGATGCTGCGCTTTTCGTTGTTGATATAGGATCTCTCGTACCAATTTGCTAGAATAAAGCATCCAAGCAAACGGTTATAAAATTGAACTGGTTTCTCCATGAAAGTTAACTGATAATAAACAAAATAACTCATCCTTACCATTTCCCGTTGAACTCCATAACCACACATGATATTTATAAGTCCGCTCTCCAAAAAAAAATATACAGTTTTTTAATCCTTATTAATCGAGTTTACGTACATAGTGAAGGATTTTAAATTTGTCCTGACTTACAGACATGTCTGTCGCATTTTTGCAACAAGAGTAAGGCACCCCACAGCGCTCAACACTTGGATTTAACTCTGGTCCAGTACAATTGAAGTACTCATTCTTAGACCAGTCTTCGTAGCTTCTTGTGCTTAGACCACAGCAACGAAACTATAACAAATCATATCGTTATAAGGTAAGTCGCAACACATTACATATTATGTACACGTCTTTAGTTAAGTCCATATGCATTTCTACCTCAATCTGAATGAAGTCAATCAAATTTTGTAGGTCAGCATCTTCTCTATACTTTTTGATCACATTATCGGTAAGAAAGGAAGCGATGATACCCTCCATTTTGTTAGGAAATACAAAACAAAGTACTGCAACGAGCAACTCCAACAAGAAGAAAATCAACAGTGCGATGGAATACTGTAAACGGACAGATAATAATAATATTGTGGGTTATTATTAGTATAAATACTCAGATAATCACTAATCTATCCAAATATAACGCAGATTGTCACCTTACCAATTTTAAAAGTGCGGTATTCTCTCTCAATGCTCCTATACAACCTGCGAAACTGACGAAAAATATTATGGCTCCAATAATTGCGATTACCAAGCCTACGTTGAACAGAATGTCTGCTACGTCTTCAACTCGGACACCAGCACCAGACTGCCATTGATCCACTAGTGCATATAGTCCTATTCCGATGAGGGCCCCACCAATCAACTGCAAACAAAAGAGATCATTTGAAACAGTCATGGAGTAATTCATTTCAAATTTTATAGAAAGCAATTAGCCTTACCCAAAATATAAAGTTGAAGAAGAACATGGTATATTTGACAACTGGACTGATGTAGTTGAGCCGTCGTCGATACCTCTGCGGTAACTGGATCATACGCTCCATGTGCGGCTGCCGTTCCCTCATGTTGAAAACTGTTTGAAAAGAATTAGAATTACAATTTATTCTTTGCTTTGTTTTTACCTACATTTTATGCATTTAGCTTGATACCTGAAATGTAATTGTGTTCCTCAGATGATATAAGGAGATTCCCTTCGTTAGGCGACAGCTACACCCACGCCGTCACTTATAGGATGAAAAGTGCCTGAAATCAAAAAAACAGACACAATTATTTCCGTTGTTATATAATAATAATTTCTCAGATACATAAAAAACCATAATCTTTTGTCATTTGTAATAAACTTGTCTTATTGCACCTAATTGGACACATTTGGATGAATAAGTAGTCTAAATATTAGAGACTAAGATCAAAGTATGGAAGGAATACATTTTCATACTGCTCAACAAATGATTTGAGTTTTAGTATTTCCGAGAAATAGGCTCTTCTTGCAGATCATACTATGTATTTCTAAATATAATACACAGTATTTTTGAAACATCCTTTAACAGAGCATTGAAATTTTTAAAAACTACTACAGCCAAATCGTTGTACATAACAGGTAAGCAAAGCTGCACAAGTCCTAAAACGTAGATATTTGACCAGACTCCTTTATCAATACTTCGCTGTATGAAATAAAACAAAATTGTCGCATTTATCATATAAAACTGAGTAAAAAATCATTTTAAGGTCACCCAGCCCAGCCTAACTACATTGTTGACACTTGCAGCATACATTGAGTTAAGCGACGGAATGAACATGTGCAAACAAAGTACATATCTCACTTGCTTACTGTTGCACGTAAGTTACAAAATCATATCTAACACACGCAAAACCTAGATGACGATTTTTTTTTCTTCCTTGAAACCTTACTTGAAAAATAAGTAATTTTGTAGAAACATGTAATGAGTCAGACAACATTTAGAAACCTATGTCTACTAAAATACTGTTTGTTTGTTACTCAGTAGCTTATCAAGTGTTTATAGTATGTAGTTGGTAAGCCACACCACAACCGCAGCGTTTCACTACTTCTTCATAATTTGTGCATACAAACAGTTGAGCTACTGGCGAATTTGCTGTTTTTGTGTTCACAGAGTATGATGAATACGTTTTTTTATATAGTTTTGTGTTAAACCTTTGTTACGTTTATATGTAGTTTATCTCCGTAATGATTTCCCTTTCATCGTAAAATATGTTTCATGGTCATTCTCTCACAGCTTATGTTTTGTTTACAGCCCTTGGCAAATCAACGCACATGATTCAACTTTAAATGCGATTGCTGGTCGGCACGATAAAAAATGTGTTGACACAAAGTTTTCATGGATACATCATGTTAATGAGTAGCATTCCAAATGGATGATGTACTAGAAAAACACAATTCCTCTTTTTTTCTACATGAGTGCAACTTTGGCGATGCGATGCAGTTAATGGTATCAATTCTTAGAATTGCATTGATAGATGGTTATCTGAGGAAGGAAGTTAGTGCAGCCATTCTCGAGGCAATAGGTATGGAGTCATTGCTTGCATGAAAAACAATAAGGCGGAGATACTGTTATTGTTGAAGTTGTAAAAATTAATACGTAACCTTAACCTTTCAGGCAACAACTGAGAACATTAAAAGCTTCCTCGTTCATTATGTGTATTTTTTTTTTCATGCTGGTTGCCACCATTAACATTTTTGTCTTGCAAAATGAGTTGTGTTTTAGCATCATCATCATTTATGACAATGATTAGCGGAACACGGTGACTGTGTAAAAATCTGACGTTCTTTTTTTAAAACTAAACAATATCTTATTGTAGACATAACTCATTAAACGTAGACTACGGTCTCAAGGAAAGAAGTGTACAGGTACTACTGGGAAATGTATACGTATACCAACACCAACAAGAGGATATCTATGCAATCTACACGAAAGGATTCTGTTACGGACTAAAATACGATTAAAGTAATGTAATTATCTTAATAAAAGTGAAATATCATAATTATACAGCATAACACCTTCGTGAGTGAAATTTGGAGTACACGAAGATCTGCCTGACTGTGAGCGTTTTATAAACATGGACCTAAACATAAAAAGATTGAGCTAAATTGTAGTAAGCCACAGGATGACAGATCCTAGTTATTGTTTGTTTCACAAACCTGTTTACTTAATAGCGCATTTTCCTGTCCCCAAATGAATTTTAAATACTGGTGTGATAGATTTTTGAAAAAAAAAATATTAAGGGAAGAGGCCGGATGACAAATGCATTGATATAATTCAGAATGTTGATAATGCAACGGTGTGTAAATTGGAAATCTTTAGTAATGTCAGCTAAAAACTGTCGGGGAACCTGAGACAGATAGATATTAGGTACTTAATACTATCTCTGCCATATTCAATTCTGTAGGTAGTTTATGTAACCGAAGTAATTCGTTTTCATATACTAAGGGACGAAAAGTAATTGCAGTATTTCCCTTTGTCTATAGTTTTGAAACTTTTAACAATAATACCTCGAGAAAGCTAACGTGCAAGCTTTTAATGGAATGTTACTTTTTAGTGGTTTTTGCTAATATAAAATTGGCCGATATGCTTCACATCTTGATAAGCTTCCTGACCATTATTATCTTCGCTTGCATTTAAAATCATCCAATTTTTCATCCACAGTTCGACTAGAACCCCATACCCATATCAAACGAAGTCCTACCACGCATTGACTTTTACATACATCCTAACATTTACAAAATTCATTTCTTTTATTTTTTGTGTAGGTATATTTCCTTCAATTTATGCCAAGCTTCCCTTTAGTTTAAAACAATTGATGAGTTTTAGTTTTTCTTGTTCAATGCAGGACATAAGGTATAGTGGCAATATATGCGATTTTAGATTGTTTTTCGTCATTCAACTAAAATCTTGCTTTACAGCGTTTAAAACATGGTGATTCCACGTTGAAAACGTTAAATGAATGACGACTTATGTCGTTTTGTCATCACCTCACGAACAGATCGACATAATTTAGACGTTTTAACGTCTTCCTCTTCAACACTTATGAAGTAAGCTGTTTTCCATATGAAACTATCCTATAAATTAACCAAATTACATGTGAATCCGGCTCAAGCTTGAAATTCAATCATCGATTATGGTTTGATGATAGTTGATGTGACAAATTGATTTAGCAAGAGCGGCATCAGAACGAGCATTTAAAAGATAATCGTTAGGCATACACAGCATATTATGTAGTTTATAACGCAAGGTATCATTTTGGAAAAAGAGCTACTGTAACAACGCCATCAATGCTAATGTGATCTCCACTAGCTGTTTTACAATTGCGAATTAACTTGCTCTTTTTATTGCTGAAACACTTCGTCAAAAAAAAAGACGTGCTCATACTTAGCCTTGCTTGCGGAAATGAAATTCCTCATGCGGAAAGTTTATAACCGTCAGGGCTTTCTCAACAGTAATTTAACTCACATGATTGTTTACCTCCTCTTAAAACGAGGGACGATTGCAGCGATATCCACACTATTTTGATGNACCTCCTCTTAAAACGAGGGACGATTGCAGCGATATCCACACTATTTTGATGCAGAATGATTTTATTCTCTACTATCATCGGATTTTGTCGTAAAACGTACAGATTGAGATATGATGATCAATGCTATGTTTTCTACGTGTTGCTGCACACGACGTCTTCTTTGAGTATTACATGGTGCATGGATATTCTTTTTTTTTTCTTCTTTTTGCAAAAAGGACTTACTGTCACTGCCAGGAGGGTTAACATCTATCTGATGAAACTTTTGAGATGTGTAATGATTATGATAATTTCATTTGGGAATTTTATGCCATTTTATCGCATGCAGACAAAAATATTCGCATATCAAGCGCCATATCAAAATTTCGTACAAAATTGTACCCTACGGTTGGTGGGTTTCAGTGGGTAAATGTATCGACAGACTACCACTTGTGTCGCTAAATAAGTCAGGTTCACAAACTTGAGCGGAACTAACCTCTAGCTCTGGTGTGTAAAACCTGCATCTGACTCTAGTTTATAAGATTGCCTGTTGTAAGCTTTAGCTTTTAAAACCTTAACTGGATGATATTTAGTTAGGATAGCTTTAGAAATACTGGAACTACCACAAAACGCCAATGATTGCAAGAAGTAATGTGCTAAGACCTATTAGTCACTTATTTTTAAATGGATTACGACACACTGAAGCTGTTTACACGTTTTCTGGTCTACGTATCAAACAAAAGAAGCGAGAGATCAAATGGCTAAATATGATCCAATTAATAAGCTCCTTAAACGGTTTCGAAGGTTAAATTTCTGAAGTGTTGAAATAAATCTGTATTCAGGACAATTGGCTTGTGTATATGCGCAATGTGAATGCATAATGGACAATGATTTCAAGGTTTACTATTCCAGTGCAGCAATGCCACAATTAAAACTTCAATAAAACTGTTGCAGCTCTACTAAACTGCTTTACAATTCTATCGAAAAATCTAACTAGAGTTAATGTTCCATCATTAGTTGATAAAAGAATTGTTTTCCTTCGAGCTTATCGTTTTGCATTGGCTAAATTGCGTTACGATAAAATACATTAATATAACATGCAGTCCGTGCCTTTGAAACTACAATGTAACATAAATTACCGTTGTAGAGAGATCCAGCAGCCAGTATTTGTTTAGGAAAGAAATTGTTGCAGTAGTTAATACATTGTTGCTTTCGTAGCTTACAAATGCAAGTAATGATATGATTCTTTGTAAATATCATTCGCTCTAACAATTGGAATAACACTATTTCACGATCCACAACACAAACTACATCAACGTGTAATATACTTTCTTTTCTCAGTTCCCACTACTTCAAAGTTGATAACTTACAACTAAGCAGATCTTAGCAATATCCATGGTACCATAATTTTGTCTACTCAAAACATTTTAATTTCCACTTAAGATACTTTTTTGTGTATCACGTATGCACAGAGATTCTCCTAATGCGAAAACGATAATATTAAAATATTCACGGTTAACTTTGTATGGATAAACGTAAAACTTGAAAGTTCCAAGCTTTCAGTCTTGTTTCAAAGTCTAACGCATGGAAATTCCCAGTTACACCTTGACGATTTTTATGTAGTGAAGCACTTGCCTGTTGCTATAGCGGAACTGGCAATATTTATGCCTTACAATGTTTTATTCAACTTATCAGCCAATGGATCCAACAATTTGTAGCGTATTTACTTGTATTATATATGAGTACTATCTTTCCAGCTACTTTAATGATCTGCAAAACGACAAATCAATCTGTAGAAAATCCAAATAGTGGCTTCAACTCAGGGAAAAGTTTTAGTGTTGATAGTTTCAGTCACGCTAATGCCAAAACCAAAGCAAAGGAAGGAAATGACCATTTGGTAGTTGGTTTGCTTCTGCAATAGCATTTATGAGAACGAAAGAATACTTGTTCATCTGGCTATTGACGTTTATTTGCTTTTGTTTACTTTTTCTATAAAACACTTTTTGTTCTGTGAAGTTTACACAAAACTCAGAGAAACCAATATTAATTCACTGTCACCCATTATTTGTAATGATTGTTTATTTTATACTCCTGCGAGCACTGGAAGATCGTTTTACCTACGGCCAGCAACTGCTAAACTATAAAAGAACACTATACGCGAGCATTAAAAAAGACTCTGATTTGTAGTAGATACAATAGGATATCGGTTGTTTACTGCAGGCTGTTATCCTTATAGCAAGCGATTCAGCAGTTTGCACACTCCAACAAGAATTGATTACCTCTGTGTCTTCTCTTGAGAGAAAAAACGAAAATCTCTTAGTTGCCCATGATATACTCACACACAATAAAAGTATACCAGTACCAGGCACAAAAGTTCTATTCCTTTTTTTGTTCCCATATGTAACTACACACTTGTTTTCCTGTCGTACTCTTTACAACCAAACCTTATTCCTTTAGCTTGTTTCTACAACCAATTCCACAAAAATACCCTCCGCATATCGTAATCTTATGTACACATAAAAGGCTGCATGTATTTCGTTAGTTACACTTTAAAGAAAACTCAAAAGAAGTTGTACTCTGTTTCGACTTGAAGGAAATCATGTACAAAGACATCTAAGATGGCGATAATGTCGACTCTCAAGAAGAGAAATTAACTCTGTGTAATATTGTACGAGCTATCCGACAGAGTGGAAATTCGGAGCAGCAACAGTTTTTGAACAGAAGCAGATTTTTTTTCCATGTAGTATCCGTATCCTTTAAGTTTTACTCTATTTTAAACGCACCCCTTCCGTACTTCTCAACACATGCCTTTCAACGAGACTGAGATAAGAGCTAGTGCGAATAAATAAAATATTAAGCTGGCTGATATTGAACAGGAGTGGTAATGACTAAGCGATGTGCGATGCTGCCGTTTTCATTAAAAAGCAACGACGAGCGAGTAACTCATCATGACTACAAACTCAGTAATGATTTGTGATAACAGAAACATTGTTCTATTTACATCAACGTTGAATGGAAGATACAAGGAATCACTCGCTGGTTTGCTTTTCAAGAACCCTTCGTGTTTTTTTTTCTGGCCATTATGAATGTAATACCCATAAAAACGTAATACAACTGCTAGGGGCAATGTCTTCACTGGACTGCAAGTATGGAGACAAGACTGAACCCTCAAAAAACATACATTATTTTGTCTAAATGGGTGTATCTCATTTTATCTTTCCATTCGTTTCGATTGTTGTGATTGTCAGTGGCACTCATATTGTACTTGAAGTCTCTATGGCAAGCATACTATGGCGTATACCAAAATCAAATCCTTTGTATTTGGTAAGCAACGGATTATAAAAAACCTAGCTGCCTATGCAGTCTACTCTTTGAACAAAGTACACCAGCACAATTGTGTTGATGCAGCTATTACCAAACCGTAAAGTATGTTACATGTGTAATGGCTTTGGTAATGACAGCTATAGCCGACAGTGTGGTGGTTAGGCTTGTTAGATGGTTTTTGGTAGTGATGGTGGAGAATATGCATACACACAGTTACTCGGCATTTTTAAATCCACAGTTAACCCTTTTTATAGTCATTTTTGACCAGAGGATGTGAGCCAATGCTTTGTACGCCCTGTTATACCAACAGCGTAATTTTTTTATTTAGG
>JAAXOA010000312.1:0-26610 GCA_036561885.1 Salina celebensis
CGCCGTGAGGAGATCGTAATCCCCATATCGCGCTCCGCATATCGCCAAATCAGGAGATCGCCGAGTACTCATATCGCCTTGTGCATATCGCCGAATCAGTAGATCGCGGAATATGTTTAAAGCTTAGCTCTTGGCTAAAACACATGGCGGCGACTTAAGCATCCACATAAGGGCGGCAGTAATGCGGAACCCTTTGAAGGTAATTACGCATTAGTACTGAATACTCGTGTAGAGACAGTGGACAAACGTGTGCGATATCTTCTAAGGGAATTGGCGAATAAGTAATAAATGGTTAAGTACGATGGTTATATATTATAAATTACTAGGCTGCTTATCGGATTTTAATTTTTATTAATTTTTCTTAACATTACTGTTTTGCCATAACTAATGCATAAAAGTCGCGACCATGTGGTTTAGTCAACAGCTAAGCCTTAAATATATTCCGCGATCTAATGATTCGGCGATATGCGGAAGGCGATATGAGTACTCGGCGATCTTCTGATTTGGCGATATGAGGAGCGCGATATGGGGATTACGATCCCCTCACGGCGATCTCCTTATGGCGATCTCCTTACCGGCTACCATCGGATCATCCTAATTTTTTGCAGACAAGCTCCATGGATCTCGGCAGCGAGGTGGTGTCAATTTCAGTTCCATGCGTTTAACTGTTCACGAGTTAATGGCCAATTAACTTTAATTGTTCGTTAAATGACGAAAATTGTTTATTCGTGTTTTCGATAGAGCTTTTTAAGTTGATCGTTTTTGCTTCGTGAACCTATGCTTAAATTTATTATCTTGACGAGTTAATGGCCAATTAACTTTAATTGTTCGTTAAATGACGGAAAATTTTTATTAGTGTTTTCGATGGAGCTTTTTAGGCTGAACATTTTTGCTTACTGAACCTAGATGCTTAAATTTGTTATCTTGACGACTTAATGGCCAATTAACTTTAATTGTTCGTTAAATGACGAAATTTTATTCGTTTTTTCGATAGAGCTTTTTAAGCTGATAATTTTGAAACTTCGTGAAGTTTAATGTCTTGTAGACTTTCTGCACTTTATCTTTCGCTACTTATGGGAATCGTGCTGTTTTATTTTCTGTAGATTTTTCATGATAGCCTACGGTGGGTACTTCATGCAGGGCCTTGAGGCAGAAGACATTTTGTATGTTCCCTTGCCCATCTACCACACTGCAGGAGGAACCGTGGGGATTGGCCAGGCGCTGGGGTTCGGAATCACGGTTGCCCTACGGAAAAAGTTTTCTGCGTCAGAACTTCTGGAAAGACTGTGTCAAATATAATGTTACGGTAAGAGAATATCTATTAAGTGCGTCATGTGATTTGAAAGGTGAGTTATTTGTGAGCATATCGAAACATTAAGGCTCGGTAGTAAGTCTCTTTTCAATTCACGTGAGGTACATTATGGACGACTCCAAAGGAAGCTCACTTACATGAAAGAAACCATTTTGGAATTCACATAAAAAGTTGAATGGTTTTTGCTTTCGCACAGGTTGCTATGTACATTGGTGAGATCTGCAGGTACTTAATTAGCCAACCGCCTTCTGATTTTGACACGACACACAAAATCCGACTCATGTTCGGGAATGGTCTGCGTCCTGAGATTTGGCAGCCGTTCCTCGACAGATTTGGAATCCCTTCCATGGGAGAGTTGTACGGGGCTACCGAAGGCAACTGCAATTTGGGTTAGCAAAACAAAAACAGAAACTTTCCATAAAAAACAATTTAAAGACCTTTCGTACTATAAACAGCAGCAACAGCACAGCGTGAAAAACATTTTATTTGATTTTTCAGTTAACATTGATGGTAAAGTTGGGGCGGTAGGATTTCTACCAATTTGGCTCTACAAACTGTTGCCCATGGTCTTAGTTCGAGTTGACGAAAATAGCGAAATCATCCGCGACTCGAGTGGACTCTGCGTCCGCGCCAAGCCCGGTGAAAGCGGGGAGTTGCTGGGGAAAATTGTTAGCAGAAATCCAATGCGCGACTTTCAAGGGTGAGCATAAATAACAAAATTTTGGCCATTTTGTAGGATTTGACTAAAGTCATTGATCCTGTTACCTATTTGAATGAATAGCTATGCAGACAAGGAGGCCAAAGAGAAAAAGATTTTACGTGATGTTCTCAAACGTGGAGATAAATATTTTCGTTCCGGTAAATTCCATTATGAATGGAGAGAAAAATACACAATTCGCAACTTCCGTGACCACAGTTGGAGCTATTTTTCTAACGTTAAAATTGATTTCAGGGGACGTTCTCTTCATGGACGAATTGGGCTACTTTTTCTTCAAAGACAGAACTGGAGACACGTTCCGATGGAAAGGCGAGAATGTGTCGACTGCCGAGGTGGAGGCCGTTATAAGCAGCATTGTGGGACTGAAAGACGCCGTTGTCTATGGCGTCCTTGTTCCCGGACTGGAAGGGAAAGCAGGGATGGCTGCTATTGCAGACACGGATGGCAGTGTTGACTTGGATGTGTTGGCGGACGGTCTTCAAAAACAACTTCCAGTCTACGCGAGGCCAATATTTGTACGAGTTCTCAAGGAAATCAATATGACAGGTGGGATTTTGCTAAAAGAGAATCGGGTTAATTAAGTTAAAATGCCAATTGTTAAAGGGGTGATGCATATAGTACGGCATGTGGATTGAAAAGAAGGTTATTTGTGAACTGACAGAAAAATGGAAGAGCGTGAACAAAAAAATGAAAACATTACGGCTTGTCTACAAAGTACGTCACGTGAATTCAAAGTTTATTTGGCCCGGAGGCTGATGGCGATCCACTCCAAATAGATCCATTTTTCGTTCTGTTGACAAATCATACACCTTTAAGTCCACGTGTCGTAATTTATGGACAACCCCTAATGTTTTTACTTGTGTTTTCCCTATAGGAACGTACAAGTTAAAGAAGCTGGATTTGCAAAACGAGGGCTTCAACATTCACTCGATACAGGACAACATGTACTACTACAATGGGTCAAAGTACATTCCCTTGGACGCCACAGTCTACGAATCAATCCAAACTGGTAAAATGAGACTGTAACAAAACAAAACTGCTGAAAATTAGTAAAAACTTTCAATCAAAAAATCTTGAGGAGAAAATTTTCATTCTTAAGACTGCATCTCACCAGCTTCTTTCATAAAACGTATATAGCCACGTTTGAAATCAATCACAAGGGATGATCTATAAAGAACGTCACGGAGTGAAGCTTGGGTTGTTTGACATTTTGTTCAGTTCGAATCATCACCATATAGCAGTGTTCGAAGGGAGAGAAAAACATTTTCTATCATGGCGCCAACTCGAATCATAGTTTTCGTAAAGAGTGAGATATTTTTGGATTTTTTCAACATAACCGCTTCGAATTTCGATTCGAAAATCACTGTTGAATAGTCGTGTTAGGTGAGATGCAATTGAGTACCCATGTACATATCATCATCACATCAGATTCACAGACAGACGAAAAAACAGATTCCACTATAAAAATTCGTTTGCATTTCTATGAAACGAGTTGCTGGTGAGGGGTTCATCGGAAGGTAGGGAATTTAATTATAGTTTTGTGAATACACATTAATTAAGTGCAAGTTGATGTATGCTATAAATAAAATTGGTGGTTATCCTCCTATAAAAACAACGATTCGAATCAAAAAGATTCGGAGAATTGTTGAGGTTGAAGACACGGTTCGAATCAATCTTTGGTGTGGTATTTCAATAGGAAACGACGGTTCGAACCCTTGTTTGTTAAACTGAAGTGGCTCTAGTTACCAACAAATCAGAATAGCCTAGAATTCATTTAGTCAAAAATTGCCCCAAGACAAGCCACGGGCCTCCAAGTCAAGGCTTCCAATTTCTGCGAAGCTTACTTTTTGCAAGGTTATGTTATATGCCTAGGCGTCAGCCATAAAATTTGTAATTTGTTGATACGCGAGTTAGTAATGAAAAGATGCCCAGGTTTTCTTGCCTTTCCCTATGAAATATTGAGTTTGTCAAAAGAACGACTTTCTCCACAAATTCGGTGAAAAAAACCTGGAAAATTCATTAGAAGCGATACGAACCATGCGAAACTCGGGAAGTATGAAAATTAAGAGGAAAAAAATGTCATTAAAAGTCTTGCTTCATATTTACAAGAGCTTTTTATGGACCGTTGAATTTTGAGAAGTAGCCACACGCAAAACGTCTTAAGGGGTCATCCATAAAGGACGTCACACTTATTGAAAGATTGGTTGCTTTTGAATAGCCCGAGAAAAAGAGAGCATGGGAGTAACATCTCGATTAGACGATGGGACGGACGGTCTGCCGAGAGGACCGAGTCCTACAGGCCTCCAGCCCAATCCCGGTGGCGGCCGGGTCGACATCGACAGGCGCCGAGCCAGCAACCGGAGACCGTTTAAAACAAGCGCCGAGCCCGCCCGCACCATCCTCTCTTTTTCCTCAAGCTGTTAACAAACAACCAAACTTTCAATCAGCATAACGTACTTTACGGGTCCTCCCTCAAGGACTGACAATAGACGCATATTAAGAGCGAGAGGCAGGAGAGAAACTTGAAAATGAGATGTTTACGGATTTTTGTTTTCTGTGGAGAGGAGCTTACCTCATCCTCCACTGACTCGAGGAGCAGACGGGTTAACAATTCACATAATCGCGTATCAGGAGAAGCAACAAGCCATCTCCAACAAAATCTTTTACTCACTTTCTCCAAGCCAAGTACAAGATGGTGGTAGTGAGTCCTCACCAGCCTTCTGGCCAGATTCTGTCACACACTAGAATCTCAGTCCACTAACCTCCAGCCACAACACCGGTCAGCTAACAAATCTCACATCTTTCAGTATAAGTGACGGAATTTATGCGAAGATCCTTAGTCTCTTGGTTCAGTACAAGCCAACCTTGGGCATCTTGCCCCAATGCTTGGGATCATCCATAAATTAAGTCACGTGGATTTAAATGTGTTTATTGGTGAACCGTCCAAAAACAAGGTTATGTGCTTGGTACTTCAGACGACAGCTGGCCGGATCCAGGCCAGAAGCCTCCAGGCAACTGTCAAGTCTACCAGCTATACAGCAAACGGACGGACAGACAGAAGAGACGAAGAGATATACGGCAAACGGACGGACGGACAGAAGAGACGATTTTATAAAGCAGCTTTCGCTCCTTAATAACCTTCATTTCAATCCACGTACTTTATGAATGACCCCTTGTACACATCAACCGGCTCGTTTTCTCTTTCCTACTAAAATATCTCTATGGTTGACTCCTGTTTCATTCCGCTTCCTCTCTCCTCCATGGAGAAATCAAGGAGGCAACTTAAGCCGAAATACACACTCAGCCACTTGAACCCTTTCTCTCTCTTTTTTTTAGACATCTCAGTATCTCAACATGGGAAGGTTTTGTATGAATAACCTACTCTGTGTACCACTTTTTCAACCAAAAAGTCCGCGTCAAAATGCTTCTATGATGGGAGTCATCCATAAAGTACATCACAAGGATTAAAAGTCCCCTCGTCGGATGGAGACACACACCCATACACACATTTTTCATTTTACAAATACCGTAATACCTGTCTATTCCCACGACGTGCTTTATGGATGACCCCATATGCTTTCACCAACCTTCCATGGACAATTTTCTCCACCGTAATGCAGAAAGAAAATGAGTATTGATGCTTTTAGGGTTCATGCGCAAAGTATGTCCCTTGAATTAATACTCGCCAATACGGCCTTGAGTCTCCAAGCCATGCCTTCGGGTGACGTACTTTATGAACGACCCCTCACCAGCAACTGGTTTGATAGAAGCATAAACAAAAGTTTTGTGTTGGTATTTGGTATCTTTTTTCTGGTGATGTGATGATGATGCTTTAAGAGGCAAGCTGTGCGTGAACCTGGTCGAACTTTTACTCGGCAATCTGTAATCTTCTTAGGTTCTGTATCCATGCAGATTTTTTCGGTAAGGTGAGCGAGAGCAAAAAGAGAGAAAGCGGCTTTCGCAAAGAATAAACTCTTGCGTTGAGGGATTTGAAAATAATAATAGAATGACCTGATTAAAGCTCTGACGTAGTCTAAATATATCAACGTATCGAAAAAGTAGCGGATTTCATGTTTTTAAAAAATTCTTCCAAAAACACTTCTTAATTCGAATCTACACAACTTCCTGAATCCTGATCAGTGTTGGTACATGAAGGCGCGTGGAGGTGACGTTCCCTCCATGGAGGTGATGATGAAGCCTGGTGATGATGGTCCCTGAAGCGCATAAGGTAAGGGGACTTTTCAAAGGTTGTTACCATCATGAAAATGCAACAAACAAGGTTTTTTGTTTGGACTACTCGCTACGGTTTCCAATTGAAGTTTATTTTTACTCCATACTGGGAAACCCATTTGGGCTTTATTTTTAAATACTTCAAAGGGCCCGTTTTTATCAATATATATCAATCAACATGTTGAGCGGAGCCTTGGAAAATATAAAATATCCGCATCATGTCAAAGAGAAAATGAAAACATTCTGGGCTTTCTTTTGTATAACTTGTATAACCTACCTTCATATAAAACCGGCAGGAATGCATTTTCTCTTTTGAGGGACTATGCATAAAGTATGTTACGTGACTTTAAGACTACCTTACATGAAGCAATGTTGTCAAAGCAGTTATTTTTCATTTGATACCAAATTATCTTAAAGTTCCGTGACCTACTTTATTCATGACCCCTCATAACCAGCAGCAGCAGTGTCTCTTTTTATAGATTTGATCGGGAAATTCGCTAGTAAACTGAGCTCCTGGTTTTATTTTAAACAAGCAAAATAAAAACTAACTACATAGGGGTCGTCCATTAAGCACTGCAAGTGCATTGAAATCTGGGTTACGCTCCATTGTTTATGGCTGTTAATTTTTGTCCCATTGTTGGTGCTCTAACTTCCGTTTGAGTTTAGAAGAAAAACTTTCAAATTTGGATTATGGCCATAGCGGTGTAAACTGAAGATCTCCAGGTGCTCCAAAATGGAATCATGGCCAGCCAGCGACGCCTCCCCCAAAATGTCATCCCCTGGGGGTAGAGGAGGAGGAGATGTTGAAGATAACTGAAATTGAAGTTTCAATTTGATTACAATGGCTACTTATATTATTTTCAATCTTTTATTTGTTATCAGACCAAAAATGGAGGTTCGTACTTTATGGACGACCCCAGTGAGAAACCAGTTGAGTGACCTGAAAAGGAGAAAAAATGCAAGAGATTTGCACAAGAATAGAAAGAGAATTGAGTCTCTAATTGGAGTCTTGGAAAAACAAAATCGACTCTTCCGTGAATAAAACATTCTCTTCCTCTTTATCAAACTTGACATGGTTGAAAATTTGCAGTAGAGCAAAAGATGGTGCCATACCTATATTACATCGCGTAGTATTTTACAAGATATTGTTTACGAGCAGCCGTTTATTTTATCGCTTAACTGATAAAGCGAAAGGGCAGCTTATGTCCGTTATTATTATTGCGGGACGTACGTTATGGACGGTCCCTACGTTCTCTAAGTGCGCAATCTGGTATTCATCAGATTTTACTTGTCTATCCCCACCTGCTTTCTCTTCAGAATGAATGAATGGTGGAAAATTGGGCTTTTTCGTAGTTTTTCTTGTAACTTTCTCCATCAGATTTTACAAAGAAATGCAGCACATTTTTGTGAAATGTTTACAAAAAATTGTGTGAAAGCAAAAGTAGAGTGGAGAGAAGAGAAAATAGCAGCAAGTAATAGTATCTCAACTTGATAGGAGGGGTCATTCATATAGTGAGTTACGGGAATTGAAAGGTGGGCATGTGAACCTTTTTACTTTTTTGGTTGGTTCACAAATAATAACCAATTTTTCAATTCACGTGATGCACTTTATGGATGACCCCATAGGGAAAGAAAATAATACACGCAGGAGACAAGGGCGGCGAAATGTGATAGAAAACTTTGCTCGCTTAAAAAAAAGATGTTTTTACTCTCTGACGTCAATGTATGGACTGAGAGGTGCTTTCTCTTAGAAAAAGTGTATTAACCACTAATTTCCGGACATTCTTTCCATCTTTAGGGGTCTTGCGTAAAGTACGTCTCACAATCGATTGTGGGAATAAGTTCCTTTGCACCTCTTGGCTCCCGCAATGGATCCCATCCTGCAGGACATCCGCAACTCGGCCCACTAACTCTGCGTGACGTCATTTACGCTTGACTGCTACTTTACAAAAGATATAAAACATCAAGTAAATGATGTGGAGAAAGTTTTCGTACGCTGAATGCACGTCTATACAGTACATCACTTGAAAATGGGGTGATTTGTTTACCGACTAAAAAATGCGTGATTTGTATCATATTAATTTTCATTTTTAGATGGTTCGGTTAATAAATAATTATTTCATCGATTAACGTGACATAACTTATGAATCAACCCTGGCTGTTTCTGTGAGTAGTACACAGTAGTACAAGTTTGTTTTGGGTTTACCTGAGCTCAAGTAAAATTTCCGATCCCTGAATAAACAAGTTGGTTGACAAAAAGGATCGACTTTGTTTCTGCTCGCTGGCGAACAGCGAGGTTTATTTTTTTCGACAAGCTCTGGAGAATGGAACTGTTGAATGCTGGCTTTGGGACCGTGCATGAAGGACGTCACGTCGGTTGCAAGGTAGGTTTTTTTGAGACCCGCTCCAATATCTGAATTTTGGTGTGTTCCCAAACAACCCACATTTCAAGTCATTTGACATACTTTATGGACGACCCCCGAGTATCTCTGAGGAGAAAGCTTACCCGTAAAGTTGTGCATCATCGAACAAAAATTGGGATTTTTTGCAAGAAGTTGGAATTAAATTTAGTCTGTTTTACTAACTCACCAAGAGTAATGCCTTGTTTTATTGAAGATGCAACTCATCTGGGGATTTCCTTGGAGACATTGAAACGGGACTTATGCACCCATGACAAATGTAAACTAGCAAATTATGTGGCTTGAGGCTTCAATTAACACGAATTTGTTTATGACGGTGTTGTGCACTTCATGGTCATAAACATCTCCTAGTCTCTTAGGGCTCGTCCAAAAAGAACTTCACATGGAGGGAAGCTTGGAACGTTGGGTCGTCTCTGCCAGCCGTCGGGAGTCGTCTGTCGCTCACATGGCTCGTTCGTTTCTGCTGTCAAGGTCCCCAATGTTTCGTCTGTTCATAAGTAATCCACCGTTCAATCCACGTGACGTACTTTATGGATGACCCCGTAGCTTGAAAAAAAAGACTTGTGGCTCTCTAGAGACAATATAATTTAGTATGGAAGGTTCATTACCAGGATGGTATGTCATTTGCTAATGTGTTTTCATTTGTATAGCCATTTTACATTCGCTTTTGCACGCTAGACTTTTTATTGTAAGGAACCATGAATACAGCACATTACAAGTATAAGTGTGGAGATTGTCGAGCCAGGGCCGTCTCCCCTAGTTGCAAACAAATGCCTTCTTGTAGGATAACTTTGGAATATTTTAATTCTACTTTTAGTTTAGCATTAAAACTGGCTGGTTGCGTCAATAGCTCAAGTGTGTCATTAAACGCTGCAATTGAATAAAATTTCATTTCGTAGCTTTGTCGCTCGAGCGTTTTATCGCATATGCCATATGATATTGGGTCTATCGTCTGTGCATTTGTCCGGATTTCCATATTACAAATCGCTACTGTAGGTACGAATTTTTAGATTTTCTTGGCTCTGAATGTCACATTTTAAGAATAATTTTCACCATATTTGGAAGGCAATGCTCATTTATCAGGTTATCGCGGTTTTTAAATTTTGAAGTCCTAATTTTATTGTATGTAGGCAATGCTTATTTATCAGGTTGCAACGGTTTATCTTTGTAGGCTTGAGTGTCTCGTGAAGCCTCTTTGTTCTCAATTTGCTCATAATTTTTAGCTAATGTAGCGCCATGAAATGCTTGAAAGGTTTATTACCCAGCTAACCTAGACATGATGGAAAAGCGTTGCTCTTCCCGAGTTGTGACAATAACCGTGAGATAATTCCATTTTTCGAGTTATACCGACAGTAACAAGGAAAATGTAATTATTTCTCCCTCTTGTCTAAATTCACCTTTCTACTTGCCAAGGTGTCATTCACAAATGACGTTAGGGAAAAAGTAATCCTACCCAGCTATTTTAGTCTCATTCTCAAGTGTGGTTCTGAACGAAATCATCCCAATGAATATTTTCGTGTAACGTAATATGTGTACGGCCCCTTTACTCTGATAATTTTTGAGAGACAAGCAAAATATACGAATATGATTCTGTTGGAAGGAGAAAGGGCTCGTCCATAAGGAACGTCATGAAGAGTAAAAGATGGGCTATTTGTAAACGGCCAAAAAAATGAGGGCTTGGTTGTGTGTCTCCATCAAACGCGGGGTCCGGTCCCGAACGTGCTCGGCTCTTGGCTCAGACGGCCACCGGTCGCACCGTCGTTTGGTCGCCTCTGCCTGCCGTCGGGGCTCACCTGTCGGCTGTGGGTTTCGGTCCTCTCGGCTGACCGGGTCCGTCTGATGGAGACACACTACCAAGCCCTCATTTTTTTGGGGCCGTTCAGAAATAACCTACCTTTCACTCCTCGTGATGTGACGTTCTTTATGGAACATTCCAAACGAGTCTGAAAGAGAAATTTTTAGGAATCCTCCAAGTTTCCTCCTCATTTCTTTTAGAATCCAGGCCTGCGATGTTGTCGTCGGCTTAACTTTGTTAGATCCAGTTGATAATTTAAGTCATGAATGGAGAACGCTTTTCTGGATCCAGAGGACACAAGGTTAAAGAAGAGCTCCTTTGAGATGATCCGTAAAGTACGTCTCAAGACCAAGACTAAAAAGGATTTCCAAATACCATAACTTTAAATGTATCTTTCTTATGCCAATGAAGCGAATTTGCGCATCTATGAATTTGATGTCAACCAGTCCAAGCCAACAAGATATGTCCTGGGAGAAACAAAACAAAGACTTTGGGTGAAAGTCAAAACATTTGTCTCATTAAAAGTCCTTTCACTTGTGCATCTTTCACAGCATAGCGTAAACATACTCTATCAAAGTGATACGTATTGTGTATGTCTGTCCGTCCATTCATTTAGATTTGAGCGTTAAGTATGTTTAAAGTAAGGCATGATCCATAAAGTACCTCACGCCAGTTAGTCATAATTTTGATTCAATTTTAACCCTGTTTTGGTTTTAAATCCTACAAATCAATTTTTAATGAATGCAGCTGCGTAACTACAGCCACAACTTAGAATTTAGCTTTTATTTCACTTAATAGCCAGACAAATCCTACATTGCTGAGGTGTGTATTGCTTTGATTTTCCACCCACAATTGCCTGTGTAAACTGTCAAAAGTAGTTCCAAATGGAATTAGTCCTCTGCTTTCTCTTTCATACTTTCTCTCACTTAATCGTTTGGTTGATTGCGGCCAATTGAGCCACGTACATTTATCATTACAACTTGTTTGTTTTCAGTCCCTATAATATAGTCTGTATTAGTTATTACAAGACAACATTCCATAACAAGCATTTTTAAGGTGAAAGCACGCACTGGACAATTTTATTCTTGTTCAGATAAACGGTCTATGCACTAACGGCTCGTCCACAAAGCGGGTCCTCTAAAACAAAAGGAAGTGATTTGAATTCCTATGAATATTCACCTGAAAAACTCTCCCCTTACCCATTCTGTGATAAGCTTGAAATTTACGGGACGTACTTTATGGATCACCACTAATGACAGTCGGAAACAGAACGGAGCACACAGCAAGATCTTTTACTTTCTACTTTCTACCGATAGAAAGTTCACTTCACATGGACGACCCTCACCCAGCAAGTTTACATAGATTCCAACTTATTTTTCCGCGTGACTTTATGGATGACCCCTAATAGTCGTTTTTCTTTTCCCATAGTGAAAGACAGTGAATGAAGTTTGTATGAAATATTCTTATACTAATGTAGTTTCAGATGGGGAAGAGCAGTGAACTATCGAGAGAGAGAGAGAAATTTTTTTTTGAGGAAAACCCAGGGTGCGGCACCTTCGACCCACACCTTTTTATTCATCCGTATTTCTTCTTTCGGCCGGTTGTAACTCTACTAGCTGTCACTCTCAATTTCACAAGGTTGATGTGATTCAAAAAAATATTTTGTTGACGTTGAGCGGCGGTATAAAGTTTGCATCACATGAAAATATATTCTAGATGATGAGGACGTAAAAGTAATAATGTGTGAACAGGTCATTCTTTTTCCATTAGCTGTCTGTTTTCACGTGGAGTGCATAGGCCACCCATCTCCAAACTTAAAGAGTCTTTATCCTGGGAAATGAGAGAATCCTGAGGTGCGCTAAGAGTGCCTTGTTCATCACGAAATGTACGTTGCATATCCGACTAAAGGTTGATTTCTTGGGGGGGGAAACCCTGCGACGGTGTGCATATAGGGATGATCCATAAAGAACGTCAATTGGAGTATTTGTTGCTTATAATTATATTAGAAAGCTTGGGTTATTTGTGAACGGCCCGAAAAATTATTGGTTGGGTGTAAGATCTTCAGCAGGTGACTGGACGGACCTGGTCACCCAAGAGGACCGAGCCCTACAGTCGACAGACGAGCCCCAACGCCGGCGGCCGGATACTATGTGGAAGCTTGCCGAAAACACAATGCGAACATTGCCACCCGGCGTTCAATGTTGTCTAATATTTTTAGGATATTTACATACAAACCTCTAGTGGGAACAATAATTTTCTATAATATGCATAATATAATTTTCAAATCAAAGATCTTTCTACTTTTGATTTTGCTTCCAAAAAAAACCCAAAATGATAGAAAAACTTAATTCATAAGTTCACTTGTTGAATATCGTCAATCGTTCCACTGCGTTATGAATTAAATGTAATTATAGGGGCCAAATAAGACCATTTTTTCCACAATCATATCATATACTTTCATAGTTCGTGAAATTACTAGGTAAGTGATCGATATTTCGGTTTGAATTGCTCCATTTTTACTGGAACAGCTCGGAGGGAGAAGATCTCAAAAAGCAAAATGGTAAAGAGCAAAAAAACACATTTCATAATGGGAATGTGAAGAAAAGCTTTTAAAGTTTATTGAAACAGAGTATGAAAAAATAGCCACGTGAAAGGTAGACAAGTAGACAAACAATATGGTGGTAACTACTAGCATACAGTTGTTTTTTTTTGTAGGTGTCACTAAAACAATTTTTACCTTTTTTCTACACCTTTTCACATATTTTTCTTGAGTTGTTTGTTCCTTTCCTGACTGTTTTTGTCGCTTTTTTGTTTCTACTTTGTTCTCAGGATTGTCAACCTCAGCGTCAACAAGGATGTGTGATGGTTTAGCCAGCATGAGGAATTATTACCGTATATTTTATAGTTGCAGACCGGCCATTTATTTCAGTCCACAACGACAACCATTTAGTGTAAATAATCCCATACACGGGCAAGCTTGAATGCGGATACAAGGTTGACGCCATTTGCTAAATTACAGAAAATGACTCATTTGAAAATCTCATAACGGCGTGCGTAGCAAAGAAATAGGTTAATGTAGTGATATTAAAACGATGCCATAGAGCTAAACTTGAAAACAGTCGAGCGACGCAAGCGAGCTGTAAACTTTTGTTATCATGAATACCTTTCAAAAGCTAAATTTGGCCAACCGTTACGATTATTTTAGTGTCATATGATTGCGTTTTGAAGCTCGCCAACAGCATGCCTTTAAGACAGTTCGTGGTTGTCCAAGTATGTGAAATTCTGTTCAAATGCCTCTTTCTGTCTTGCTACAAATACATAAATTAATCCAGGCTATAACCCTCTTTTACGAGGCATTTCATCTCGATTTCTTGACATCTGGGCTTTCTTTAGAAAATGTACGGTGTGTACCTTAAACTGTATGAACACGAGACCAAAAAACGCCGGTATAAAATTCAATGCCCCAAGGCAACAGATCCGCGGAGCAATATTTTTTTCTGTAACAAGGATGGATTTTTGTTCTACTCAAAGTAGCAAGATGCCGTATTCAGAGTGTGAAAAAGATCGAATCTATGTAAACTCGTTGGTCGCAAAACCATTCTTCTTGTAGAAAATGATCCAAGATGTAATTTTGTGCTTATTTTGCTTCATTATCCTTTCATGAAAATTGTATGTGCAGCAGTAGCAGTCAACAAATTAGCTTACGTATGTGATAGTCATTTTCGTCCTCATGCCTTGTACGGCCAGAACCATAGGTTGACAAGTTTGTATGCGGGTACTGGGCGAATGCCTTTTGTGAAATGTAAGAAAATGATGCATTGAAAAGTAGTATAATGGTGACCACAGCAATGCTAACCATGCATGGACAACTTTATCCGCTGATACTGTGCGGATGCCTTTTCCAAAATTGATTCAAGCTATGCATTGGAAAATATGCCTTGCGATAATTTTGAATATCTGATCATCGGCGAGCCTATACTTTTAAATTACAAAGGATGTTTTTGAAAGCTGGCTTTTTCTAAGCACACAGAGCGACCCTCAAAATCATATTAATCATATCAAGGTGATGCCTTTTGGAAACTGACATCTGGCGTAATTAGGGCTGCCCATGTATGTAAGAAACGGTAAATTATGCGGGGAAAAGAATGCTTTTCTTAAGGCGATAATTTGCGAGCGAAGCTAGCGAACCGTACAAGTTTAAAATATTATGAAATGCCTCTGAAAAACTGAGCTTTTGCAAGCGTAGCGAGCCAGCCGCCAAACAATATTTTAATGCAAGGTGGCGCCTTTAAAAATCTGTCATCCGGCAAGCCTTCAAGAAAATGGATGGTTGGTCAAGTATGGTCTAAACATTCGGTAATTTGGCATAATACACTATTGAAACTTGGCATACAAACCGGATCTCTGCTGCATATTCACATACACTTACGGAAATTTACTAATCATGACGAAAAATTATGATACTTTTTATGGAACGTTTCTGAAAGTTGTTCCCGGAAGAACCCGAATAAGACTCTGGCATCCGTATATTTTGTCTAGAAAACCTGTGCTAATTTTCCAGCTCAATAGCTCTCAAAATAAGAAAAAGGATTTTGTCTTTTTTACACAAGAAATGTGAATGTATTCAAGATATTTATGTAGAATTTCGGATAAATGCGTTTCTTCAAATGGGTGTCGCTCACAAAATCCTGGATGCGAACATGAAAAGAACCCGGAATCCTACAAAGTATCAGATTAGTTTTGACATTTCTCCAGAAGATTTGGATACTTTTTTCATGACGAAAAGAGTCTTAAACTCTTCACAATTTATTTCAGTGGAAGTACATACCTACATGCTATTTGGAATTATCAGCATAACCATTTTTTTACATAAGGAGTCGTCCATAAAGTACGTTTCGTGGTTTGGCAGGTGGGCCACTTGATTGGGATTGAGACAAAATATATTGGACAAAGGTAACTGGTAACTATTTTTTTGGGGTGGGGGGTGAGCGTCGTCCATAAAGTACGTCGCGTAGTTTGGATAATATATTATTTATGAACAAATTCGGACTTTTCCAGCTGAACCACGTCCGCTGCCTGGCCCCCACCACCAGCAATCCACGTGACATAATTTATGAATGATCCATAATGGCTTATGGAAACGTACACCAATAATAATTACATTTTTCATTTCGCACTATTGAATGTGAGAAAATTGAATAATTTTTGTTGATGACATATGACAACCTAAAGAAATTCATTCGTGGAGAGATTTATGTATAAAACTAGATCATAGATCATTTCATGATTGGCCTGATTGGATTTCACTAACAGACGATACGTGTAAGCTTCAGTACACATTTGATTAAAAACCACATTTCCATTCCATGGAAGACTCTTTAGGGGTGGTCCATAAAGTGCGTCACTTGGATTTTTTTAAAAACCTTTTAAATGATAAATATCAATTCAACCAGAGATTAAGATTTGGAAAATGTTGAATGCGAACTTTCCTTGCTAACTTTGCCAGACTGACTTAATTCGCAATTATGCATAAATTTAAATATAAACATGATTAAAAAACTATCGCCAATGAAAACGTGATGCAGCCTGAATTTAATATTATATTTATGTGAAGTTTCATATGCAGTCCATGACGAAACTCGATAGTCTCGTTACTCATTCCATAATCTCAAAGAATTCATAGAACGTTGAAAGTTTTACTCTACAAACACACACAAAATAAGAACATTCCAAACTCATTTTTTGTTTTACTCTGCTGCAATGACAAATTTGCTTCCTTTGTCAGTCATCACGGTGTGTGTCACCCAATAGTTTTTTGTAATGCGCGAGAGGATGATCTAATTGACAATACTAAATTATAGGGCTGAATCATGTTGTGGTCATCATTCGCTGTACAACTTATTTCACACTAGTCAGTCAGCTTATTACATGAGTCTACGTAAGGGTTCATCCATAAAGTACGTCGCGTATTTGTCACGTACACGTCACGTACATGTAGTTGTCAACCGACCGAAAAATTGGGGTATTGGAGTTGGTCTCATTCCTGAAGAAAAGGGGGTCGTCCATAAAGTACATAACAGGAATGGAAATGGGGGTTATTTGTCCGTCGTCTGATAGAGACTTACTCCCATAACCCCACTTTTCGGTCCACGAAAAGCACCCTTTGCTTTCCAGTTACGGACTTTATGGACGACCCCTTACAAGACTCTTTTCGTAATAATATACGTAGCTAGGAAATAGAGTTTATTTGTTATCCCCAGAATCAGAATTTTTTTCCAAAACAATTCACAAAATCCCTTGTTGAAACACACAAATTACGTCTCAAAAAATGTCGTTTTAAAGAATTTGAACGGTTTGAAATAAACCCAGCACATGTAAATTAAAGCGATGTAATTTTTGTATGTGATGATTCTGCAGTACATTCTAGGAACTACGGTCCACCGAGATGGTGAAAAATTTTCACACCGTTAGTAAACAAAAGTCTCTTACGATTGCCCTGTGGTCAGTCGTAGCTTTGCATTGTCATCCTCTCATCCTTTTCAGTATTTTTCAAAGAATGTCCACCCAAAAAAGGCCAACTTCCTTGTCACTTTTTTCCTCAAAAAGGTTTTCCTCATTTGCCTCAAAAAATGTATCAACTCTCCATTTCGTTTTGTTTTGCCATAGCCTTCTTCCCTTTATGCTTCCGGGGTGATCCATAAAGTACGTTACATATATTACATATTGCATACATACCTAACAACTTTCTTGTACAAAAACCACACACGAAGGAGTCATAAACATACCAAAGGCTTTGAACAAAGTAGAAAATTAAGGCCGGTCAAAATGGTTATGAACAGCCATAAAAAAAGCTACTGAATGATATAGACCATGCCAAGTTTGATCCACTGCTTTGTAATTGTGACAAAACCGCAAAATATGCGTGCCGTTAGCCAGTTCTCAAAAGGACTTTCGAATGATATGTCACATGATATGTCATTGTGATGTATCCTATTCCATATGTCAAATTCCACATATATGATATGACATGTCTCCAATTCCATATATCATTCACTATTAGCCAATGCTCAAAAAGGACTTTCGAATGATGTCACATGGCATGTCATACTCCATGTATCCTATTCCATATATCATATGTCATGTATGATATTCCACATATATTATATGACAATGTCATGTCTCCAAACCCATATATCATTTGCCATTAGCAGGTGCTCAATAAGGACTATCGAATGATATGTCACATGCCATATGCCATGTATGATATACCAAAGTATCCAATTGCTTATACCTTATGCCATATTTCAACCAGCATATTGTTCATATGTCATATGCTATGATAAATATATCCCATGACATATATATATCACATGACATATCAAACGTAAAATAAGTTGAACCCTAACCCCCGCCTATTTGGCGAAACCGAACCTAACCGAAAAGCGACAAAACCACCAAGTATCTTCCTCACGAGCCAATGTATTCTTACACAAGTTTGGCGCAAATCGACCGGTAGAGCGACACCCGGACAAACTGATTGATCTCATAATTCATGCAATGTAATCTCGTCATCTCTTGCGAAAATCCAGTTTGTAGTAAAGCTATTCGCACACCCTCCACTCTGACGAATTGGAAAGAACGAGGAAAACCCGGAACACGAGCGACGATGTATGCACGAGAATTTTTGTTGCGTTTAGGGATCGTCCAAAAAGTAAGTCACGCAGTCCCACCCTGTCGTCTGATGAAGACTTTCTCCCATTCACTCATTTTTGGGCCGTTCACAAATAACCCAACTTTCAATCCACGTAACGTTCTTTATGTGCAAGCCCTATTCAACGAGACGGAATGTTTTGTATACAACCTATTGAAGAAAGGAACGGTAGTTTGAACCGAGATTTTATTTGGAACAGGCTTGTATTGCATTACAGTGTATCAGATGAAAAAAATACTTTCACTTGAGGACAGCCTTTGAGTTTCAGCATTACTAGATTAAAATAGAGGAGTGCGGATATGGTGCCGTCCATGACTCGCGAAGTATCATACTTTGACAGCCAATTCGTAAACTTATTCCATTATCTATATATTTTTTCCCCAGATATAAAAACTAGATGTATTTGTGACGTACTTTATGCACGGCCCCTATGACGTGTTTACAGCTAAGAGCTTTTCTTATACAAGAAAGCAAATTACTTTCTCTTTATACAAGAACCAATCAGAAATTGACAAAATTATCTTGAGTTTTAGTTAATATTGCATTAGGAATCATCCATAAAGTACGTGACGTGAGTTAGCATTAAGCACCTACAGCCGACAGAAGAACCTCGTCGTATATCAGAGCTACCCCAACGCCGGCTGCCGGGTCTCCCACTCCATCCACCTCGCCCGCTCCCTCGGCCAACGGTGGCTGGCTCATCGGGGTCGCCTCTGCCAGCCGTCGGGGCTCGTCTCTCCACTGTTGGGCTAGCCCCACTATCGGGTCCGGCCCGTTGTCCGATGGAAACCCATCCCCAGGCCCGTATTTTGCGGTCTGTTCACAAATAAGCCCCTTCGCAATCCCCGTTATATACTTTATGGATCATCCCAGGCCTTCCTCCAGCTGCATTTCTTAGTATGCGGACAATAAAACTCTGAATGAGTTTTTCAATACACTGAATCAATTATGACTGCGATTTTTATCATTTTTCAGCTGAACAATCCAACTTGAATACAAATTCCTTTGCAGTGTTGACTCATGAGTTCTATGAAAATTTAAACCGCAACTTTTTGTTTTTTTTTTCCTGGAGGTAATTAAAAGGTTAATGACATCCTTCTTGATAAATACTATTTTGTCCGAAATCATGGACGAGATTACTTCACTAATTATGTTTCCGACCTGAGTTTTAAAATCAAACACGAAGCATCCCTTGGAAAATCTCTTCTTTCATTTTCCGCTATCCAGATTACTATTTTTCTACACAAAATCCATACTCAATTTGGTTGTATCATAAATGCGCGTAATTTTTTTTATTTTTTTCCTCTTCATTATTTGCTATCCTCGTCACAGAATGTAGACGTCAAAAAAGAAATACCCGCACACAGACTGAGGGGTCGTTCATAAAGTAAGTCGAGTCCAAGTGTCGTACGGATGACTCTGTACTCTCTGTGTGGGTATTGTTTTTTTAACTTTTACTTTCTTTGACGAAATGTAATCATGAAAAAAAAACTGTGACGTAATTTATGTATGATGTGTAACAAACCTGGCCCGTGATCTATGAAAACTACACTCCTATTTTGTGCCCTACCTTGGCCATGCTAGCTTCCAACTACTATCCATTCACATCCTTTTTCAAGTGTCAAACTATTTTCTTATACTGCCAAGCCAAGGGAGTCGTCCATAAAGTACGTGAAAGTAGATTGGAACGGGATTTTTTTTTGTGAACGGAACCGATAAATGGAGTATGTAGTGTGACGCGGGTGTGGTCAGTCACAAGAAAAGGTAATCGAATAGTTTTTGTAATCGATTAATGGTTACTGATTAAACTTTAAAAATTATTTCAATCAGATTATTGATTAAGTGGAGAAATAATGTGGATAGTTTGATTACTGATTGATATGGATGATTATTGATTGAATTTGGGTCATGACTTATGACGAATTATTTTATTAGGAATTTAATCTAACTTAATCAGATGAATAATTAATTATTACCTGGCCGCCATAATAATATATCATTCGAATGATTAACTGGCCGCCATAACAATTAATCAAACGAATGATTAATTATCATTTGGCCGCCAAAAAAATAACCAGATTAATGAGTAATTTTCCCCTGGTCGCCACAATTAACTCGGCATACTAATTAATTATACTGGACGCCATAAAAATTAATCAGATTAATGAATAATTAATTAATCATAATCATGCCTAGGTAATTATTATTAGCTAATCATTCTGAGTCGCCATTTTTTTCTATCTGTTTTCTCAAAAAAAGCCCACCTTTTCAGTCGACGTACATTATGGACGACCCCCAAGCCAAACCTCGCTGCTGCTGCTCTCCCATTTAAGGCAGTTTTTGTTTCCTTAGCGGTTTCGAGCAACCTGTACTCTTCCATTTTAAATATTTCTGTGTAGATTCCTCTCTCTGGAGACTGTATCGGATTATGGGATGAGTGACAGTGTCCTACTAGACACATCCACAACCCGACAAGTCACCGACTCAGAGACTCGCTAAAAGAAATACTACGCACCGACTCCCTCATCCAGTCAATGCTCAGTGGAAAATGATAGCTGAAAATCCTCTCCATGTTTTGTTAGCACAGACAAGATAGGAATCTGGACTCCTCCACACAGTCAGGCTACTCACCCCGACGATCGACGGACGGACCTTCACCAACTCTCCTACTCTCTCCTACTACCTCTGTGTTCTCTTGGCATGGATACTAGTTCCTTTCCAGGGAGTCCTTCATAAATTACGCCTCGTAATTTGATTACAGTTGGAAATTACATTGCTTTTTTCGGGTCTCATAGTCTCATTTACTAATTACGTTTCAGAATTTCCTTACTCGAAATTGCTAATTACAAATTACTTTAAAAATATCTCTACGCTCCATTTCAAATTACGTAATTGAATTACAATTTCAAATTACACATTAAACTTAACTGCTTAGCAAATTGTCAACTGGTTCTGTTTGTTTTGTAATTTGCATCAAATAAAATTAAAACATCAATTGTAAATCTTTCTAATCCTCCTTTGGGACAAATTTAGACTAATTTATGGATGAAATATTCATATAATTTTGCTAAATTTAAAGATAAAAGAACAAACTAGAGGCTCAATTACAAAATTACGACGGACGTAATTAACATTACGTAATGCTGATTCAACAATTTAATTTGAGACAAGTCCGCCCGTCGTCTCACTCCCAAGCCCCCATATTTTGGTCAGTTTCCAAATAACCCCCTTTTCCACGTAATGTACTTTATGAGTTACCCCCAAATCCTGTCCGTGCTTTTTTAACATAGCCAAGATATCCCTCTCCACAGCCCGTCTACTTTCCTCTCTTGCTAGTCCGTGTGTGTATTTTTTAGGCATGGATACTAGATTCCCTCATCCTCCTTCTGTTTCTTTCTTGACGGGGAAAAACGTAGAAAAATACAAAAATCCTTAGTGCTACTCTCCCATCCAAAATATGGAGTTAGCTTGAGAAAAAAAACCATTCCTGAGTCTCGTCGCTGTCTCGAAATAGGAAGGAAAAAAAATACAAAAAGATTCTGTTTTGTGGACGTCGTTCCGAGTTATTTAAATTTTAAACTGTCTGTGACCGTTTAACTAAAGTTAGTTAGTTAACTACAAGTGAAAATCTTGTTTGAAAACAAGAAAAACTATTAATAAGAATAGAAAAGAAAGGTTCGTGTTTTTTTATTCTTTAGAAATAATATATAGATATTTTTTCGGTGGTTGTGCTGCCGCTGTGTAGTGGGCTTGTTCATTAAGTACGTAATGGGAATTGAAAAAAAAGGTTTAAATTTTAACTGAAAATACGTTAGAATTAAAAAGAGGGTTAAAAATCAGTAAACAAATTATAACTGAGGGATCGTTCATAAAGTGCGTCAAGTAGATTTAAAAGTTAACTTGTGAACCGACCTAAAAATGACATAAATCGACATCGGACTCCGGTGCGGATCCTGGTTATCCTCCAGAACCGGTGACCAAACATTGCCGTCGAGTCCCCTCCAATTTCACCACTGGCTCGGCCTCAAAGCTCCCATTTTATTTGTCCCTCTATTCCCAAATTTATCACCCTCTTTCCTCTTGCGGTTACGTAATTTATGGACGGTACCTTCATTAAGTCTTAATTATTTGCTAAATTTTAACCCTACAAGATAATTTACTCCCATACCGAAATTTTAAAAATCCGAATACCCCCTTTCTCAATTGTCCTCACGTAATTTATGAACGATCCCGAAAAAAAAGGGAGGAAGAAGTCGCTCTATGTGGAGAGACTAGCCGAAAAAAAACGGGGAGTTGAGCATTTTTTTTATCCTACGACTGCACTACCGCTACTAGACTGTCGACGGGTGTCAGGCTCCTTGGATAGAACCAAAAAAAGTTATCTTTTTTAATTGTCCTTTTTATTTTCTAACTTCGGCAGAGTTTAAAAGTCTTGGTTAATTAATTTGTGAGTCGTTATTTTGAGAAAAAGGTGGGGATTTTAAAAAAATACTATTTTTAACATTTGGTGTGCTAATTGAACTTTGTTTTTTTTAACAATTTAACTAGGAGAGGATAGTTAAAAATGTCGGACCGTGAGGATAACGTTTACAAGGCCAAGTTGGCTGAACAAGCAGAGAGATACGATGGTAAGTAATTAATTAACGAATATTTAATTGGGTGGTTAGGTGAGATCATCTGGAAGGGAAGTTTTAGTTTAGTGGTTTACTTGAGGAAGAGAGTTTAGAAGTTTACAGGTGATGGAGGGATTGTGGAGGGAAGGAGAAGGTTATGATTGTTTGGGTGGTCAAGTCACCTGGAAGATGGTTGGCAAAGAAAGTTAATTAGTAAAGGTGTTTAATTGGGTAGGAGGATAGTTTAGAAGTTTACAGGGAAGGCTTGTGAATGGGAAGGAGGAAGTTTTTGGTTCTGTTTAATTGTTTGAATGGTTAAGTCAGGGAGGGAGAAATAATTAATTAAAGGGGTTTAATTGAGAAGGAAGGTAGATTTAGTAGTTTGGTGAGGTGGTGAAGGGAAGTTTTAATTGTGTTTAATTGTTTGGATGGTTAAACCGGGAAGAGGAAAACGTGGAAGGTGGCGAGGAAATTAATAAAAACTGGTTTAATTGAGGAGGAGATTGAGAAGTTAGGTTTTTTGGAGGTGGAGGGTTTATGGAGGGGAGTGAGAGAAAGAAATCATTAATAAAGTACATAGTTTAATATGAAGCGGAGGATGGTTTTTGAAAGGTTCGGGGTTTGGAGAAGGTTTCTGGAGGGGAATCAGATAGATTTTTAATTGTTTGGATAGTTAAGTCGAGGATAGGTTTAGAAAGTTTGGAGGAAGTTCAGAAGTTAACTAGTGAAAGAGGGTTTGTGGAGGGAAAGGAACGAGTTTTAATTGTATTTGATTGTTTGAGTAGTTTAGTCAAGGGACACACTGAAAAATTATCAGACTTCGGAAATTAATTATTAAGGTTGCTAAATTGTAGCGTGCGTTTAGAAGGATTAGGTTTATTTGGAAAAGGAGGGTTTGTGGAGGGACGGACGGGTGTTTTTTAACTTATTTATTGGTTTTGTTTCGTGAGCCGGGGAAGTTGGCGGGGGAATTGATTAATTTAGGATTGATTTATGAAGTTTGGTTTAATGGAGGAAGGATGGATTTGTTAACTAAGCTTAGTTCTTTAATTGCTGGGTAGTTAAGCGAGGCCAGGGAGACCAGGAGAGGGAAAAGGAATTAATTAAGTGGTTTAATAGAGGCGGCAGTGGTTTACAAGTTTGGTTATGAAGAGGAGGGTTTGTACAAGGGAAGAATAGGTTTTAAAAAAATAGTTGTTGGGGTGGTTAAATCGGGGAGGAGATCATCTGGAAGTTTGTGGTGGAATAGATTTAGCTGGTTTAATTCAGGCATAGGTTTACCAGTTTGGTATCTGGAGGAGGGCTTGTGGAGGGGAAGCACCTCATTTATAATTAGTCAGATTGTAGGAAAGTGTTTACATATTAATTTTAAATTGAAGCAGAAATAATTATTTTTGACGGTTGCTGATAGTTAATTTTTAATGGTTTTAAATTAATGGAGTTTGTTCTTTTGTGTGTTTTTTCAGAAATGGTGGAGGCGATGAAGAAAGTAGCTAGTCTGGATGTTGAGTTGACAGTTGAGGAGCGGAACTTGCTGTCTGTGGCGTACAAGAACGTGATCGGAGCTCGCAGGGCATCTTGGAGGATCATCTCATCCATCGAGCAGAAGGAGGAGAGCAAGGGAGGCGAGGAAAAGTTGGAAATGATTCGTCAGTATCGAGCTCAGGTGAGAAATATCGACAGTTATTTGTGAACTGCCCGCTTTCATTCCACGTGATGTTCTATTGGATAATTCTAAAATGAGGTTCTAATTGAGGTGTTTTGTTTTGGATATTTTTGTAGGTTGAGAAAGAACTGAAAGAGATCTGTTCGGACATCCTGACTGTTTTGGACAAGCACTTAATTCCTTGTGCAAGCACTGGAGAGTCACGAGTGTTCTATTACAAAATGTGAGTAATTTTAATATAAGTCTGACGAATTAACTAATTTCCTCTTGGAGTAGATTTCCTCTTCCTCCCCGTGTGCTTTAGCAGATGAGAGTTTGAAAGAGTGGAGGAATCNGTGAGTAATTTTAATATAAGTCTGACGAATTAACTAATTTCCTCTTGGAGTAGATTTCCTCTTCCTCCCCGTGTGCTTTAGCAGATGAGAGTTTGAAAGAGTGGAGGAATCCCATTTTAGTTTGCTATGGGAGGGTTGCGTCAACAATTAATTTAGAGTAGGAGTAGTGTGGAAGATTTTATAAGAATTTTATTGCCTAAGTTGAACTGGGAAATAAATACTAGCTAAAAATCACGATTTAAAAATATTGTGTGAGGGGTTTAGAGGAGGGAAGGGGAGTACGAACAGCGAGGTTGAGAGGGGAGTAGGAGTAGTATGATTATAAACGTTTTTGGCGGGATGAGGGACGAGTGCGTTGACAAAAATCATCCATAACTGTGTAGAACTTTTATAAACGTTGATTAAAATTGTACGAAACTTATAACTGTCGTACGAGATTTATAAATCTCCTATAATTATGGCAGTCCGCAAAAAAAGAAGAACATTGTTAAGTTTTAGTTGGGTTGGGCGATTTTAAATCGGATTTATTTGATCGAGATTTTATTAACTGATTACTCCTTGTGGGGATTTTACGAATTGTAGGAGTTTAAGTTTGGTTCGGGATGTGTCTAATTGTATTTGTTGGGTTTGTAGGAAAGGAGATTACCATCGTTATTTGGCTGAGTTTGCGACTGCTGCGGATCGTAAGGAGGCTGCTGAGAATTCATTAGTGGCATACAAATCAGCAAGTGACATTGCGATGAATGAGCTCGCCCCAACTCATCCCATCCGCCTCGGCTTGGCTCTCAACTTCTCCGTGTTCTACTACGAGATCCTCAACTCGGCTGAGCGCGCGTGTCGTCTGGCCAAGGCCGCCTTCGATGATGCCATCGCAGAGTTGGACACTTTGTCTGAGGAGAGCTACAAAGATTCCACTCTCATCATGCAGCTCCTCCGCGACAATCTCACGCTCTGGACCTCAGACATGCAGGGTGAAGGAACTGAAGGTACGCAATACACTTTAAATAATCATCCACAAAGTGCGTCACGTCAATTTGAAAAGAAGGGTGAATTTGTGATCGGAGCGAAAAACATGAGGGTATGGCATTGGGTCTCCATTAGACGTTGGGCCGAATCCTGGTCATTCTCGAGAACCTCTCTCGCAGGCCTCCAACCGAACCCCGGAGTCTGTAACAACAGCATTACCACCGGCTGCTAAGTGTTCCCCTCCAGGCTCCTCGCCCGCTTCCTGCGGACCCTGGAGTCGGTCCCTACGGGTGGGAGCTTCGCTCCGACGGGCACGACTGCTAGCTCTGGTCGCCTGTTGAGCTTGACCTGGCCGCCACCGGCTCCCGTTGTCTGATGTAGACCCACTCCACATATCCCCATTTTTCGCTCTGTTTACAAATAACCCCCTTTCAATCCACGGGACGTACCGTATACTTATAAAACTGAATTTTTCTGAATTTGCGGTTCGCGAATCATCGAGGTGCGTAAATTGTTAGCTGGTCTCCCCAACAGTCTATTAGAATTATCCAACTAGCCGACTATTGTAAAGTACAGCGTGTTTAGAAAAGAGGTAATCATTACAATTCGAACTACCCCCTTTGGGTTGTTTTGATCGGTCAATAAATATGTAGGTATCCATGCCCGAGGATGACTGACTGGAACCAGATTTTTATTCTCCGTTTGCGATCATCGAAGTTGTTAGGGTTTCTCCCAAAAACTCTATTCGATTTTCCCCCCTGTCTTTTCACTATTGCAAAGCTCGCAAACAAGGCACAAAACTGGTTCGAGTCATTCATGCTCGTGTATCGCGATTGTCAGAGGT